>WUAP02122460.1:0-15882 GCA_015163945.2 Stichodactyla helianthus | reverse complement strand
TACCGCGACCTAACATCTATTTCACCCCGGCCTGCTCCCAGTCTGACCTTGTAGCTCAGCTGGTAGAGCATCGGTAGCAAACATCACGGTGTCGAGAAACTTGTTCTATCTGAAAAAGAAGTTTACAGTCAACTTATTTAGAATCCAGAGAAGAGATAAATGTTTGAAAAAATAATGATTTTTGCCTGCCAACATACAATTCTTTGGAAAATTTCGGGATTTTTAAAAATTATGTCATCGATATAGCCAGTTTACGTGCAATCTTCACGAAATTTCGCAGTGTTACTAATATCTGTATGACAAAATTTTACAGTAAACATCTTAACCCTGAGGTTAAGAGAGAGAGTGAGGTTGAGAGAGAGAGTGGTTCAACGCGTCCTACCGTTCAGAGTACAATAATAAGATTACTTCATCGTGAACTCTAGTTTTCTGTCCAATCAAAATTCGTTTTATTTTTGTCTGGTATGCCTATTAATGACACCGCCCCCATACTCGACCATTCGGCATGTAAAGATCTGACTCGAGTTGACCTCAGCTGTCGCATCTGATTCAGTCCTTGTCCCACAACTGCTAGGGAATTTTTTTCCGCTCCTGTCTTAGTCGTTCACAGCGGTCATGTTGAAATTAATTTCGTTGGCTTTTGCCGGTAAGTACTCCACATCCTTTCAGTTATAAACCTGCTATTTTTAATCGAGCTCTGGATGACTTTTTAGTACCGATTTTTAGTCCTTTAAGAGTGTAAATATCCCCTAGTGGAGAGTTCACAACATTCTACTCGGCGAAGTTGAATCGCCGAAAAACATCATAGTTAATAGAGGGAGTATTAATTCTATTAACTATGAAAACATTAAGCAGTGCGTAATGTTTACGATATTTGATCAAGAAACTGTTTTTTTACCAATGATTAATTGGCGGTGTTTGAAATTATGACTTTAAGTTGGAAAATTGATTTTAAAAATTTTGAAACAGATGATCACGCTATGTTGAGACATCTTCCGGTCCGTATCTTCCATTTATTTGATAGTTTGTTTTAGTTTCAGTTTCTCTGTGTCAGTTAGTGTTTCAAGTGAAAGGTGAGTATGATAATATTCCGCGTTCTGTCTGTACAGTTGTAACTGACTCTTTATCTGACTACCACTGAGTTAGTTTGAGCTTTTTTATCAAGAGAGGGGTAGGGGGAGAGCCCAATCAACTCAAGGGTGTTTCAGAAGGCCTGTTTGAACATGAAGTACCAATCTCACTCGGATAGGATTAACTTTCTTATAATTTATATATTTGATCTGAATTATTTTCTATTTCAGCATGCCCGATTATCACAAACGTAACAGCATCTCTAAAGCCCGGATGGAAGTACATCGTCCAGTCTCCAGGTTTTCCAGACAATTACCCTCCCAATACCACCTGTATCTGGAATATCAGTGGACCAAGTGGTTATACGATTTACTTGTTTTTAGATTACTTTGAAATCGAACCATCTCGTCATTGTAATCAAGACTATTTGGTTAGCGCGAGTTCTTGGCATTCTTTGCAATGGATAAGAAGTGGATACTGCTCTGTTCTCTCGCGTAATTACATTAAATCCTTATCTTACCAACAAAGAATTCATGATAGTAAAATTACTTATTACAAGAGAAGCAATATGTGGTTGAAGTTCGCATCTGATCACAGCTCAGAATTTAAAGGATTCCAAGGAGAAATCAGACTAGTTGCACCAAGTGATGACAGTAAGTCCTAGTAGTCAATGCCCCCATCCCCACCCCCAGAGTTTTCCTAAGAGGGCAGTGGTAGGCCCATTTTTAGACAAAACAATTCCTGATCACATTATTTTGGCATATATAAATGTGATTAGATAATAATGTTACGAGTATGCTACCATTATATTACCTCCACAATTGTTAACAAAGAATGATGCGGTTCGAGTTCAGAAGAGCTATCAAGCTTATCAGTATAAGGTTACATTTCTGGTTACAAGTCCAGATCTGATTTGAAAAATTCTTTTCTCTCTAATTTCTGTCTTATAATTCCGATCTCGCTTCTCTCAGTGATCCCAAAGGTCCGGGGTCTATGATCCTATCAGTGATCCCTAGTCCATCGTCACGATCCTTGAATGACCTATGGAAGTAGACAGTGTCAACGAACGATATTACGGTCTTGTTTTTTAGGTGATTGTCAAAGTTTTCTGAATGACACGAATGGTAGTTTTGCTAGTCCTAAATACCCAACCCTTTACCCGCCATCACTCCGATGTACTTGGCACATCGCTGTCCCTGATGGGAAAAAAGCAAAGTTAAAATTCACCACATTTCACCTGGAAAACACGAAGAACAAAGAAGGTGACTGTATCAATGATTACGTAGAGATCCGTAATGGAGTTATGAACAAATATGGAGAAATACTTGGAAGATTTTGTGGAAATACCATTCCTCCGCTTGTTAGTTCCCCAACCAACCAGATCTGGGTTCGTTTTGTTAGTAATTGGAATGAAACTACTGTTTACAAAGGATTTAAAGCTGAGTTCAGTGGTAAGTTCCTGAGATGTGACGTCACACACAGTTATAACGTATGTTATCGTTTTTTTTCTCCTTTTTTAGGTTCGACTATCCTGACGTCATACAGTAACATGCATATTTTAGTTCTTATGATCCTAGCTGATAAAATCAGTTTTCATATAAATTGTGTATTTTGAATTTTGCTACTGTTAAGATATAATAAACGCTTTGATTCTGTTTATTGCAGTTTTTTATTTTTGCTTCTTAGGTTGTAGATATAATTGCCATAGGTTGAATTTTCGTTTATTTAACTTCAGAAAACTACAAACGCTCTCCAAAATGTTTAACGTGAAGTTCGTGACCAATTTACTGAGCTGGGTTGCCTGTGGTTTGTAAGATATTTTAATAATTAAAATTATTTATAACGGTATCTCGGGTTATCTTACAAACTTCATAGTTGTCATTGTTTCTGAATTATGAGCTGGACAAGCAGCATACAGTACAAAGAAGACTCTAGTGGAGAAGGAACCTGATCACTGATCCATAACTAAATGTTCTACGTATAATAATTAATATTCAAGTACAGCATTCGATAAGACGCACTAACTCTACCGTGAACTGCACACAATGACCAAGTCGTTTGCATAGATTACGATTTATTACCAGTTACTCTATAACAACAGTTAGGTCAGCAGTTTTAGTTCTCTGGTTAAATCATCTACCAGCCATGGCCGCTGTCAGAGATGATTTCTCTGACGGGAAAAGCAGGAAAACCAGTAAGAATTTAAAACAAGAGTACACAACTTTTATCAACATGGATCGAGGTTTAGTAGAAGCGAGAAGGTGGATTGAGGTATGTTCAAATCATCGTATTCACTCTTTCTCTGCGAGGTTTTATAACAATATTTTATGCTTTTGTTGCAGAGAGTAACATTTACACCATTTAAGTACAATGATTTTCGAGAGTCTTTAGTGGATGGAGTTTTACTCTGCGAGTAAGTGTAAAGGAGGTGTAAAGTTGCCATGTTTAATTTGTTTGATTATTTATATACCTTGTAAATTTTTTAGTGTTAGTGTGTTCAGGGTAATGAAAATACAATTAATAAAGCAAATTCACGACAAAGTGGTAAATACTCAAAAACCCACAAGTTTTGGTTCGGCTGCTTAAAATATGACTATGCACAAAGGAGTAACGTCTCGTCTCTTGTTGATGCATGGATGTTTTGCTTTTCAATTTGCGAACAATAACCGTTGTTTAGTCTTTCATTTCGAGGCTTCAACAGTCTTATAATATTTTTACCTCGAGTACAGTTTATCCAAGATGACTTTTTTACTAAATAACATTTAAATAGTTATACTAGTTGTGCTTGGACGACGGTTGTAAATAGAGCTGAGGTTATTGACCACATTCTTCTCGTGTTAGACAACTGTTCGTTCGCTCGTAACTACACGGAATCAATACTACGCAATATATATTTACACTTAAGGCTCTCCAAACCTTTGTCTGCCTTTAAAATTTATTTAAGACACATTTCCATTGAGATATTGTGAAGTTCGTGACTATACAAATACGAAATTTGATCAATCCACTTGACGCGAAACATAATCTTTTATTTTACCCTGTACAAATCTAGACTTTATCGATCGCGATCCCATGAACTCTGTGATTAATGCTGAAAGAATTTATTATCGCTATTGAATCATCTATATTTATTCTTGACACAGAAACTCTACCTATCGATCGATTTAGTTAAGTCCAAATCTGAGGTTTTAGCTTGTAGCGTTCGCAAATATAATTAAATATTTTCATATTATTAACATACTATAGTCAATTTACGATGCCATACGCAGCCTTTAAGTATTTATATTCACTTACTCTGTTATCTAAGAATAGAATTCCAAATGTTTTGTAATTATTTGCATTTAAGTCCCGTTTACCTCGTTTAGACTCCGTTTAGACTCGAACATGGATTATAGCTTAAAAATAACTCGTCAAAAAACCGCCTAACACTATATTAAAACTCCAGTAGAGCAAGACAGTTTAGAATTACAATGGCAATACACAAGATGCTGGGATCCAAAAACAAGACTTACACTAAAGACACTGAAAAGAAAAGGCTTTAATTGTATGATTGCCAAGAATTTTTAACTTTACTTTATTCAAATTCTTCCTTGTCATTTCTATATTGTTATATAAACGAGTACTTTTCTGACGTGACGAAAATGATCGAAGTATTTACTTCCTCTTTTAGGAAGGTTTGTAGTACAGGGCAGAGTACGGTTCAATCGTAATATTACATATATACCTGACGGTACTGATCATGAAATTCAGGAAGAATCCGTGTGCAATTTCTGTGACAAACCCCGCTCTTGATGTCTGGAAAATGTTGTAACACTTTGATTGCGCAGGTTACGATATGAAGTACTGAATGATATCTATATGCAATATTAGGTCTATTGATCAGTTTTAATATCGTGATTATTTTCATTTTTCTCATTTCTTTAAGCAAAAGCTTATCCTCCCCCTACAACGGTACGTTTCCATATCCCCTTAAATAGTGTTTGACGTGGTATTGCTTTTGAAATATTTTAATTTAGGTTAGAACATCCGTATGACGTAGAACTGACCTAGTCGTATGATATGAGAAATACATAAGACAACCAGACGATGATTTGATACAAGCACTGCTGTATTTGAATTCCAATCATTCCTGTAGACATACGTACGTACACAGCTCCAATATCTTGTGCATGCTTCTAATTCACTTGATGCATGGATCTTTATACACCAAACAATCAGTTTCCGTTTTGGTGAATTTCCATCGGTTACTTTTCAACTGATTTAAATCACTTTTGCGTTTTTATGCGTATTTATGAAAATTGATGATTAAGTAAATGAGCTTGATGTTCGCGTATTTAGAAACATTTCTGATCCCTAAGTAATTAATCAAAAGTTCAATGGAGAATGAGACGTCCTGCAAAGACTCATCCGGTACGTCACTTTTACGTCATCAATGGTATTGCAATAGGCCTCTAGACTAAAATAGCACCTCTAGCAAAAGAGATAGAAATAAAAGGTTGTACAGAGTAGTGAAGTGATCTAAAAATGGGATACTTGTTGTTGAGCTGCTACTTTTTTTAGTCTGTCTGTGTGTGTGTTGAAAGGGACACGCTAGAAACGTACCGCTCGAGAAGGCGGATGGGATGATAATCTCATTCATTACCATAGTAAACACGATAAACATGTGTTTGTTTGGTTACTTTTTGCAGGCTTGTTGTCAATGTAGCTAGTATGTCAATTGGACGAATAAATCGTTCCTCTACACCATATGCCAGCACAGTAAGTACTCAACCCTACCCCAATGCATAATAGTTTTGTTACCATGTGCTGACTGACTGAACGCTATTTTGGTTGGAAATTCCAGGACAATATAAAGCTGTTTCAAAGAGCATGCGAAACGTTGGGTTTCGATAAATCTCAGTTATTTAACATAACAGATCTACAAGAAGTGCCTGTCAAGCGAGGGCAAAGTGTGTAAGTTTATACCTGTCAGTTCTATGTCAATGTTATAAGGGGAGTCCTCATAGTCGTCCATGTTTCTATTTAATTCCGAGAAGCGCAACTGAACACAAGACTTGATACAAATACTGAGAAACACAAGATCAAGAACAAGAATCAAAATGTTTTGAATCATTCTATCATTGCACGAAGTCTCTCGCTGATACTTGCCTTTATAGTTGGCCTGTACTTGCATCGCTAGTGAAAAACAAGGTCTTTTACATGCCGATGACTACCATTTTGTTTTTACAACTTTAATTATTTGCACGGCTAACTTTTGTTGAATGTATTAAAGAGCAGAGTGGCAGGAAATCTTATTCTGTATTGGTAAAATCTCAGTAAAAACATGAATAATACATCAGGTTGAGTGAACAGGTGCCGCAAGCTGTTTATCTAGACAACGTTCATCTCTTACCACAAACTGTCCAAGTTATATTCCTTGTAAAAAGAAGCTAATTGGCTAGAGATTTGTGGAATTGTTATCGTCCAGAGAACTGGGCGGCCAGTCAATAGTTAAATAAAGTAAACTGATATTGGCTTTGTAACGATTGATGGAAATCGGAGTGGAGTCTGAGACCGAATCAATTGGTCGCCATTGGACTCGCCATTGTGTATTTTTATTGGAGAGTATAGCTTGTATCTCTATATTATCTTACATATTTATTTGGTCTTCTATCAATCTGTGGCAGACACGAACGAGCAAAAGAATCGCAAAGAAGACTTGCTAAGGTAGGCTATATGGATTAGTAACTCGTTTTATTATAGACCGAGGTATTTTTCGAGCTGAAGTCTAGACGTATTTAAAGCGCGTACGAACGGTTCTATTATGATACTAGTCTATCGCTCCCCTCAGTCTTCTAGTCATTCGCCATTGCTGGAAGTTTTATTTAATACTTAAAATCAATTTTGCTTATTGCTTTTGTTATTTTAAAGTAGTTGTCTTATCTTCGAGATCCAATAGCAAGCGCTTGCTATTAAGTCACGGCGAATGTTTGCTGCAGATATTTTTAGGTTCATCAATTGGCAGAGTTACGATTGAAACTTTGTGATCGCGAATAGCAAAGTAGCGAAAAGATGAGTCTTCGCTTTTCCAGACAGCAATATTTATCTAAAATTGATTTTTGAAAACTTTACTTGTAAAAATATTTTGTATGTGTTGTTAATGTACTATAAACTCATTCAACCGATCCTGTATGAACCTAAAAACAGTTTTTTCACTTTACGGTTTCTTGCGTTGGATTTATATTTGATTTTCTTGACTTAAATAGCATTTTTACAGTTTTGAAGCTAAGTTTTGCTTGCCCTAATCCGACGTAAGGCAAAGTTATTGTAAAAATGTAAAGTCTCTCACTCCCCCGCTAAATCTCTCGCTTGGGACTCGGCGTTCCTGTGTTATTACGTGTATCGCGTTTACATTTACTTGTTGTTTGTTAAATATTCGAAATAGACGAAAAAATTATGTAAAAAGCACGACGATTTTTGAACGAAACTCATAGACTAGAACTCAGACTAATTCCTTGCGTCTTATAAAAGCCTCTTCTCAATGGCTGTTTACTTTTGGTGGCGTTTATGTCTCACCGCCATATATGTTTTGTTTGCATATTCAACCTTTGTTTGGTGGCAAAGTCGCTCTTGCGTATTCGTTTGAATGAAACCATAGCAACCGTCAAATATGATCGCAGGCGCATAAAAGTGACCTTAAAATAGTACAAAATATCCAAATACTAAGGATTTGGGAGTAATGAGACTAGTTTGATAGACCAGACAAGAAACAGGTATTTAGTGTTTAAGATTAAAAGTTTAGTTGAGATTTGGAATAATATTTTAAAGTCTTTAAAATGTTCAAATTTGTGTAGGTTGCTTGTACAATTTACTGGCTTGGTAAATATGCCAATGATAATCTAAACTTTACTGGTTCGTCTTCATTGGATGAATCTTGTTTTCAACATCTTTTTAAGGTAAGCTCGCCATGATTTACAAGTTTTTCCATTTTTCCACTGGAAATAAAAACCAAAAGTTGATTTTACTTTTATTTTACGTTGTTTTCTTGTTGTTTTTGTTTATAAAGTGCTCCTCTTTTCTCTTTTACTTTTCACGACCTCTTCTCAAATTGAGTGTTATTTTAATGTATAGGGTGGAACAAATTCTCTTACTCCTGTTGTAAGCACTTATTTTTGACAACAGGAGTTTTTGACCATGTTATAAGTTGTGAATGTTTAGTGTCTTATTTATCTTAGAATCAGCTGCCAGAATTACCAGAGATCGAAGGTCCAGACATAAAAAGACGCATTTCGCAGTCCGAACCAACGGAAACTGTACAACAGGCAGAACCCACGGAACTGATCAAAGATAAACACGAAATCGTTACTGAAACTATTGACTTCGGTACTAAAAAGGAAGCGTTTAAGCAGCTTGAAGAAGAATCAAAAAAGGTAAACAGTTGTGTAAGCCATTATTATACATATAGATATAGTTTAATTGAGTATTTGTACCTAATCCGTGTCAATTGATGCAGGTCCGAGAAGAGGCTGAAAAGCAGCGCCGTCGATCTTTCTCGTCCTCAGAGAAGGAAAATAAATATATTGAGGGGGAAATAGACAGAAGACGAAAAAGTCTTGGAAGTAAACCCGTGTGGAAAGAAGGTGACAGCAAGTATAAGCACAAGAAGGAGATTCTTGGTGGCTGGAAGGTATATACACTTCACTCATATCATATCATAAGTAGTAGTAGTAGCTACCTAGCTAGTCTTGATTGTTTGACTGTAATGGATTTCTTAGGATCCAATCAAGAACAGACGTGAACGTATCATACAGAGTGTTGAAAGTCCTCCTAAGGAAACCAAACCTGTAAACATGAGATCACCTGGTGACATGCAAACCAAACTGTCACGTTACGAACAGATGCAACACCAAGCATCAGAGGTTAGTTGTACCTCTTATTCATGGAGCTTGTTGGATCATTCAATTGAGTTTAAGTGACATTTTTTATTAGGAATCAGACGTTCTCCAAACCAAACGCTCTCGACCTAAATCCTGGGGTGGTGGAGAGCTGCCGAAAGGACGGGGAGGTCCTCTTATGGATAAAACAAACAAATTCGAGAGCCTTCAAAGACAGGCTGACAAGGTATGGCAGTACTCTTGCATTCTCATTTCCTTTGCTTTTAATCAGCTTAATTCATACGAAGTTGTGCGTCTCTGTCTCTCATTATTCTCCTTATCTTAATGCATTCATTATTCTCTTGGATACGTACCCTCATTCGTAGGAGAGTGCCGTACTACACGGTGAACTGCGCATGCCTGCAGTAAATAACGATGTTAAAAGACAGAACAGAGCACCTGTACTGAGTGCTGGAACAGTTAAGTTAAAGGATAAGCACAGTA
The DNA here is from genome assembly GCA_015163945.2 of Stichodactyla helianthus. NCBI lineage: Eukaryota > Metazoa > Cnidaria > Anthozoa > Actiniaria > Stichodactylidae > Stichodactyla > Stichodactyla helianthus. Next base: position 6,454 of record WUAP02122460.1, on the reverse strand, counting down.
AATATGAGAAGTTAGACAAGGCTGCTCAACAGGTACTAACATGGAACAACTGTTGATAACCAATGTAGAACGATAATGGGTAATGACTGAACAAAACAAAAGTACTGAAACCAATTTATTGAATTACGTCACTTGGCGCTTCTTCACTGATGACGTCCATTACGAAGAATAGTGCTTCTTCTAACCTCATAATTTCACACTGTATCTCTCGTGGATTATAACACAGAATTCATGTGTATTGATCCATCATGGTAATCCGTCATGCCCTAAAAATTTAAGTTTTTGTTTTGGGCTTACTAACTAATTTTTGAAATGTTTATCTAAAGCAAACTCTAGTGTTAGAAGGGAAACACCATCAGGTTGAGGTGTACGATATTGGAGATAAAATTAGTGGACCTGTTGCCTTGCCTGGAGGAGCCGATGTAAAACTGCAAGATAAGAAGAGACAGTTTGAAAGCTTGGATTACAAAGCGCAGAGGGTAAATAAGTCAAGTATGTGCACATTGCTATCTTATCTGGTCTCTAACATCACGATGCGGTATTCTTTTCATATATAGGAAAGCGCCATCCTAAAGTTACACAGTGATAAGTCATTTGATGATCCAAACCAGCAACCCATACCACTGAACACTGCTTCCAGACGAGCCGAGCCTAGACCCAAGTCAAATGTGTTTGAATATCAGCGTTTTGCTGCCGATTACGAGGTAGAGACAAGTAACAGAGATGTGGAAATGCGCACTTTTGAAAATGAAAGCATCCAGACACGTGAGATGAACTTCACGGAAAGCTCACCTGAGCAATATGAAGCTTCTTTCCAAAATCACCTAGAATCATCTCGTAAACCCGTTTCTCCAACTCCTGCAGCTCCTCCTAGAGGGGATTCATTGAGATATAACGCCCTGACGAAACGTCCCGAGGAAACAATTAGAAAAGACCCTAACGGCAAGACAAATCTGTATTCTTCATTTGCCCAGCCTGAAAAAGACCCTGGCAAAGAAGGTGCCAAGCGCCCAGCGATGAACTATAAGGAGTTTATTTCGTACCCTGTCGCCAAGCAGAGAGATCGCGTAGAGCGATATAATGCCGCTGTTAAACAGCTTTCTAAGGAGCCAGAGAAGAAAAACATAAGCAACGATCAATCGACCACAAGACCAAGGAAAAAATCTATTGGCAATGACGAATGGATTAAAGTTCGACCTGTGGAGGAACCAGCAGACGACGTCCCACAAAGACCAATCCAAAAGCTCTGGGATCGAGAACCTGAAGATGAAGACAGCAACCAAAAGAAAAAACCATCAACACCAGTTGATACATCGTTCCGTGCTGTCGAAAAGTCTACTTACGTGCCTGACGTGAAAAACATGACATACAAAGACTTTGTAGCTCCACCGAAGAGCGTTGTGAAGGATCATGTTGTGAAGTCAAGTGCTGCTGTCGTAGAGTCATCAGGACCAAGGAAAATCAGTGGAAGCGGCCCTTACAGTAACTTCGCACAACCCAAACCAGATCCAAACCAACCTTCTTCTAAAGTCTCGATCTCCTACCGAGACTTTGTTGTTCCTCCTCCTAAGGGAGACTCCGCTACTGATAGAGCAGCAGTAAAAGCCAAAAAAGTCAAAGATTTGACAAAGAAATTCACGGAGCTGGAAGCAGAACAATTCAAACCCAAGGAAAGTGGCCCCCCACAGTTGAAATCTTTGGTAGACAGAGACGAACTTGTACGCTACGAGAGAGAATCTAGAGCTCGTAGCTGGTATGGAGGGCCTCTAGGACTTGAGGATGAAGAATTTGAAGGTGCTTACAGGCGAAGAGTGCGAAGATGGTCGGACTACGAATACGAAGAAGGAGACAAGATGAGAAGCTCACCTTGGGAACAAAAAGAAGAAGGTGGACAGCCAAGTAAGTTGAATTTGGGAGAATTGATATTCTGAATGAATTAATGCTAGTTTTGTAAACCTAAGTATTTATTAATCTAATTTATGAACATTTAATTGCTACAGATGGCGTCATGCAAGACCACAAATACCCAGACATCAGCGATAATACATCAGATCAATATCAAGCTTATAACAGGCCCACTGAGCCAGAAATTGAAGTCAGAGAAAAAACAGAAGTGGAAAGAAATAGTGAACCACAGCCATCCCAGTCACCCAAACGTTCAGTTGAACCCATAAATGATGCGACTGAACCTGCACCATATAGTCAGGCGTATGAACAAGATTATCAATCAAACCAAGTAAAGCCAGTGAAATCCATACTTTATCACTCGAAGCCTGCAGAACCGGAACAGGAAAGTCAAAAGGAGGAAGAAATGGGTGCAAGAGAAGGTCCAAGTAGTTTTGGTCGTGCCTACCAACCTACCAATACAGTCCACGTACGGACCATAGGTACTCGCAGTTGGAATGAATTTGAAAGCTCACGACGTAAGAAATCAATGGAACTTATTGAAAATCGTCCAACTACCAGACCTTACGAATCGAAAGAACGAGAAACAGCTAAAGGAGAAATTGATCTATACAAGCTGAAAAGACCGGCTGATTACCTACCAAAATACAAACCAGATCAAGGTAAGTTGGAATGGTCACATGGCTGATTACTTTAGCACTGTGAAAATGTACGTCATCGAACTATATTAAGACATTTTTTATTATTTTTTCAGGTTATAAACCTTCAAGTCAACCCACCCACCAGCCTGACAAACCCACAGAAACATACCAACACTACTTCCAATCTACTCAACTAGATGACTTCGTACCACAAGAAACGTGTTCCCAGTCCGACACTTATCACCAAGAACCTTTGCCAACCTCTTATCCCACCTACTACCACCCAGAAACAGATGACCAACATCACAAAGCTAGTCGTTCCACTGAAATTGTCGAAGCAGGAAAACCTTTAATCGTAAGCGCAAAACTTCACGATGAGAAAAAAGACCCCAAACCTATCCACAAGCCAGCCCCAGGTGATCCAGGATACGAATTTATTACTACTTCAGAAACATCTAACGTTACAGAAAGTGTACCAGATCTTGAGTCGGTACCCAAGACTGACTTCAAGGCTCAGCAAAAACTATGGGAAGATCTGAGCACTAGCCACAGATATAAAGAACCTGTTGAAGAGCCTTCTAGAGAACAAGAAGCAAGGCAACCCGATATAAAAGCCTACGTGGAACCTCAAGTTTCTCAAGAACCACAAAGTGTACAGAGATTGGAGACCCGCGTGGGAGAAAAGGAATCTGTTCCTGTCACCAAGCCGAAAAGACCACAAGTGTTTGCTATTGTCGGTCAGGGTAGACAAGTTCGTCCTTTAGTGGCAGAGATTCCAGAACCAACTGCAGTATCTCCGAAGCGCCTTAAAGAGGAAATCATCGCTCCGATCGTAACTAAAGAGGAACCAAAAATCCAAGAACAAACAAAACAACAACAACAACCGATGAATAGAAGGTTGATATCACCTTCTTTATCTGGAGCTAAGATATTTAATTTTGGAGAACAAACCAAGGAAGATACCACGAGAAATTATGTTCAACCTGAAGAGCAAGTCATTCCAAGCAAGAAGGAACCAATCCATGAAAAACAAACAGTTGTCATGGAAACTGTCGCTGTTGTAGAGAAAAGCAGAGGTGTTGAAGACGATATTTTCAAGGTTTTAGAAGAACATGATGATGATGAAAAGTTTAGAAGAAATATTAAGAATCCTGAATATCGAGAAAAACTGAGAAAAGAAGTCGAAGAGAAGAACAGAAAACAGCGTGAAGAAACAAGGTATTTGACAAATCTTCAGATGCGCCAATCACTAGGAACAAAAGAAGAGAATTTGATGAATGAAGAGGAAAGAAGAGTGAAACTAGAACATTTTGAAGGATTAGAGAATGCTGGAGATGTGGACTACATGTATGATTATAATGCTAACCGCCGAAAGGATGACCAAATACCTAGGAAAACGCATCATTCTCAACCAGATCGTTATGATGATCAGTGGAATAGAGAAACAAATGAAGCACTTGCTGATGAACGTAGAGCGGCACAAGAGCGACTGGAGTATGAACGCCGTAGAGAACAAGAACGAAGGGAATACGAACGTAGAGAACAAGAGAGATTGGAATACGAACGCAGAGAACAAAAGCGATTGGAATACGAACGCAGAGAACAAGAGCGATTGGAATACAAACGCAGAGAACAAGAGCGATTGGAATACGAACGCAGAGAACAAGAGCGATTGGAATACCAACGTAGAGAACAAGAGCGATTGGAAAACGAACGCAGAGAACAAGAGCGATTGGAATACGAACGCAGAGAACAAGAGCGACTGGAATACGAACGCAGAGAACAAGAGCGATTGGAATACGAACGCAGAGAACAAGAGCGATTGGAAAACGAACGCAGAGAACAAGAGCGACTGGAATACGAACGTAGAGAACAAGAGCGATTGGAGTACGAACGCAGAGAACAAGAACGATTGGAAAACGAACGCAGAGAACAAGAGCGACTGGAATACGAACGCAGAGAACAAGAGCGATTGGAGTACGAACGCAGAGAACAAGAGCGATTGGAAAACGAACGCGGAGAACAAGAGCGATTGGAAAACGAACGCAGAGAACAAGAGCGATTGGAATACGAGCGCAGAGAACAAGAGCGATTGGAATACGAACGCAGAGAACAAGAGCGACTGGAATACGAACGCAGAGAACAAGAGCGATTGGAATACGAACGCAGAGAACAAGAGCGATTGGAAAACGAACGCAGAGAACAAGAGCGATTGGAAAACGAACGCAGAGAGCAGGAAAGACAAGAAATTGAGCGTAGAGAGCAACTAAGAATTGAAAATGAGGTAAAGGGACGTGAACGCCAAGAGCAGGAACGGCTTGAAAACGAACACAGAGAGCAGGAAAGACTCGAACATGAGAGGATCCAACAGCAGTTTAGAGAACAAGAGAGAAGAGATCAAGAACAAATGGAACAGGAACGTCGAAAACGAGAACAATTATCTCGTCACGAACAAGATCGTAGAAGACAAGGCGATTTACGTTACCCAGGACGAAACGGAACACGCGAACGGGATAGTCACGAATATCGTCATCACGAACGGCACGATCCCCGGTACAGGAAGACTCAAGATTATCGTGACCAGGAACGCCACGATCCCCGGTACAGGGAGACTCAACATTATCGAGACCAGGAACGCCACGATCCCCGGTACAGGGAGACGCAAGATTATCGAGACAAGGAACGCCACGACCCCCGGTACAGGGAGACCCAAGACTATCGTGACCAGGAACGGCATGAACAACGTGACCGAAGACATAGCGAGAGAGACCACAATCAACGAGATCGCAGAGAACAAGCACGACTGGACCAAGAACGCAGGGAACGTGAACGTCGTGAAAGACATCGTTTTGAACAAGAACATCTTCAACCAGAAGAAAGAGAAAGACACCGTCTTGAACAACAACACCGTGTCCACGAACTAATGGAAGAACAGCAACGAGAAGAAGAATACAGAAAGAGTCTTTCGAGACAAGATCACCAACTGCATTCTTCAAATTATCCAAGACACCAGAGTGAAAGTAAATGGACCAAGATTGAAGATGGATCACGGTATTCCATCTACGAAACCTTGACTGCAGCAGACCAAAGGCGGATCGTTTGTACTAGCTGTGGACTCTCTATCCACAAAGACCTAGCAGTGTTTGTTGAAGAATTGAATCGTTACTGGCACAAGAACTGCTTCCGTTGTGTTGTCTGTCAAGTTATCTTTGGATCAAAAGAGCAACGTAGTCCTTTGATGGTATCCAACTCTTTGCTTCACTGTGAAAACTGCTTCATTACAAATGAAGGTAAACTATTAGTGATTAACCATTTGACCTACCTTGACCCAAAAACATTTTTCTGGGCTAGCAACTTAGTATATGACGAGAAGTTTTGTATTCGTAGTCCGAAATATTATTATACTATGAATACAGAACTTCTCGTCTTATTATTTATTACCTACCTTGACCCTGTAACTTACAATAGGTAACGAGACCACTCCTGCACTTACATAACATTACACTACATAATTTGTCTTTTTTGGTTTTGTAGCCCGTCAAGTTTGGATCGGCCAGCAGATGTGCGCGCAACCTTGAGAAAAGGTCTATTGATTCTGTAATGGTATAAATCTTATACCGAGCAGTAAAATCCCTAAGTTAATGAACTCGCGCACTACATTTTTTAATGATTTGTCTGAAGTTTTAACGATTTGAAGAAAGGCGTTAAGAAAAAGAACAGGAAAAAAATAAAATAATAAAATAAATTAGATTAAAAAGCCTTGTGACGATAAATTACTACTTTTAAAAAACATTTAAAAGTTAAGAAAATGAAAAATTGAGAAATTATTATCGACGTTTCGACGCAGCACAGCGTCATTCTCAAGTGAAGAAAATATGAATATTGAAATTATAAATATAGAAATGAAT
>WUAP02122449.1:0-15883 GCA_015163945.2 Stichodactyla helianthus | reverse complement strand
CACTTGACGTCAAATTTATTCTTGCAATTGCATTCACATTGTACAAAATTCCAAAGAATATATTTGACGTCAAGTGCAGAAAACAGAGTTGTGGGATTTATTATAAGGGTCTATAAAATATTTGCTAAAAGTTACATCTAGATTAAGGCTTCTTCAATCTTTAGTCATTATTTATCCTTACAGCTAGTGTTATATAATTTATACATTACTTATATTTTTCTCTCTTTTTCCTCCTCCTTTTGCTCATCTATATTTTAATTTGTTGGTTTTTTTGTTTTTCTCTTAATTGCTCCCGCCTCAAATAGTCCAACTAATTGTGGGTAGCAAATATTTTTGTGATATATTTCTTCAAGATATAATAAAATTGTTGTTGTTGTAAAAAAAAAAAAAATTATGAGGGGTGACTGTCTTATGTAATACCATGTTTCATAGTCATGACTGCTTAAAAAGGGAGGTAGCCTTTTCAACCCTTCTGGATCCATGCCTGAGACATACAGCACATTGAGCGTGGCATGTAATTGTCTGGGTAAGAGTAGCTTTTGAAGACTGTTGGTCAGTGATTGACATGTTAAAAACCTTAACTGAAAGGTATCATTCACTGCTACTTTGGGTCTTTGGTTTATGGGTCTTTGATCTCAAGTTTTACTGAAAGGTATCCAAAAATTCTGGGTCACCACTGAAAAAAGGGAGTCACAAAAAGAACACTACCAACAACAACAGTTAAAAAACAATAACATGTCTAAATTTCACGTATTAATATCCTCGAGACATGTTCGGCTAAGTAGGATGAAGTAGGCTTTCGAAATGAAAACCATCCTAAGAATCCAAGATTTTGAATAACCCTCAACACAATAAACCAAAAATATTTTAGTTAAATATTTAGTCGCCTTTATTCACACAAAATATTTTTCGCTTTTATACTATCAAGGACTTAATTTACAACACAAATTTTAGTTAGATACATAATAACTCTAAGACGAAATCAAAGAACATTAACATTACACATATCGAATAGTTTCAGAATTTATAGGAATTCTATCTATTTTAGAACGGACAGTACAGTACAACGCACGTACATATAGAAGATAAGTCCATGAATAGAGAGAAGAGAGTAGAGAAAGTTCTGCTATATAATTTGTATAATTTATTTTGTCGTCACGTCTTGTTGTTGTGGTTCTCGTAGGTTTATTGTAGTTTTTTCGTCTTAAAAAAATCCTTTCTTACGCCATTCTTATGCTTTGGATAATCTGGAATATTGCTGTTAACAATAAAGGAAAAAGAGTAATCAGAAAAACGCGATAAGACACGATGATAAAGAGAAAATTAACGTGGGTGAAAATATCAACGAGTGTAGTGTAATGGTGTTCAGAACGTCTTGTAGTTCACGTTCGCCTGAACAATAAAACTAAACTATTTTATACCAACCTGATCCACAGACAACAAAGATAAATAACCCCAAAAGGATTGGTCCAACAGCATATTTCTCTTCTTGTGGTTTCTTTAAAAGAAATACCAGCCAATTAACTTCACGTAAGCAAAGATTGCGTCGTTTTTACAGCGACGCCATGTTTTATTCGTCCGCTGGATCCCAAATGATTATGGCATAAATTACCACACTTACCAAAGTTTTAGGAACATTTCCTCTTGTATTTACGTTCTGGCTGTGTTTAGCATTAGCAAGACGCATTCTTTGTTTAGCAGGCATGTTTCTAGGGGGTTTAAATTGAACGAAAAAGCGACTGTATTTTATGGTTCGTCTTCACCACAACATGCAAAATTTTCCGAAGGAAGTGTATTTTACAAGTTGTGACGTAGGACCTCAACATGAACACCTCTGATTGGCTAATATTACAGTTGAATAAATATCGAGACTTTTTCCTAAGCGAATAAAAATGTTTAAGGACTTCCATGTAGAGTCTTTAAATTTACCTTCAGATATGATTGATCTTCCTTAAAAAAATTCTGACTGAAATTTTCCGTGATGTTTTCGAGTATTTTAGATTTGTATCATTGAGTAACAATTTGCTTCCGGTTGTTCTATACTACGCCACGCAATGTGATTGGCTAATGAGGAACATGATGGATCGTCTTGTTACCACAGGCAAACCATTTCGATTTTATTTTCCAAGCTGTCTCGTCTTTTCTTTCTTTTTTTCTTTCTTTTGTCTTAAAATAAATTAAAATAATTTAAAGAGAAACCAAATGAAAATACTTTTAAAATTTCTTTCAATTTATTATTCTATTCTATTTTATTTTCAATTTTTCCAATAAAATTGTGTGTGTGTTTTTTTGTCACATTTTTTGGTTTCACAATTTTTAACCAGAGTGATTATATGCATAATATCATCACAATCATCCTCATATAGATCATTTCATTAATGTTAAATTATGATGAAATTGATAATTAAAATAGAAATCAGATGCAATCATTCTCACAGTCTGTCATTTGGAGTTAGACATTTTCATCTAAGCCCTACTGTGCATGAATACCCAGATTCTGGGTCTTCCAGTTTGGAGTTTTCTGACTGATCAAAGAAGCTATTGAAATCTACAAATGACCAAACAACTTCAACAGAGAAGATAGCTATACAAACTAAGTATGACCTGGACAAGACTCATCCAAGACATTGGACACTCTTCTATCCATCACCATGACAACAGAGATCACTTGAACAATAGACTGATGCTCAAGGATGCTCATACTTATACTTGCACACTTCCTGATTTTTTCATCATTCTGATGAAGGCTACCACAGTGTAGCTGAAATGTCAATTTCTTCAAATATCGTTCTCACACGTGAAATCCGTAAAGTTTCTATTATAATTATGAATATGTCATGCAAAAGCCTCAAATCTACTATGATGAAATTGAATTTAAATTAATGTTTATGTAGAGAATATATTTACAGAAAGGGATAAAAAAACATGCATTTTTCTAACAATTACTTTTATTGATTCATATATTTTTTTACAGATATGTGTATTCCTCTTAAAATATTCAAATTATTATGTGTCATAAGTTATATTCATTTCATAGAAAAAATAAAAACAAATCCCCCCTAAGGTACCCACCCCCTACACACAACCTTATATCTATAGAGAAACATAAGTTAAAATTTTTTTTTTATCTTCTCTTAAGAGACTGTTATGAGAAATAATGACTAATCATGAATTCTAAAATTATTCCTTTTATAAAAGAAAGTAGCCCCTATCCCTACATCACCCTATACCCATGGAGAATGGAGAAACATTAGTAAGTTCTCTTGCAAAAAGTTAATGACTATTTTAGGAATTCACTGTTGCAGTGATTCTCTGAAGCTACTCTGGATCACAGTATGCTTGGAAGATAACTAGTTCTTCCTTTTGTAATTCTAAAGAAAGTTCTGAATTAGCAGGTACAAATAAAATAGTGCCTTGCTCAAGCATCAACAACACACTCCTTGATGACTTTAAGGTAGCTGATCCAGATGTGACTATCAGGATACTTGGACCATTCAATGGCTTCATTTTGTATGATGAACATGTATCACTATGAGGGATCTGTGAAAGATAAAATAATATATGACAACAATAATTAAGGTTTTAGTGACACAATTTCAACCTTTACACAATAATTGCTGAGGCTTGTAGTCATGGACAAAAAGTAGATAAAAAACTGCTACAGTAGGATGAATTTCTTAAAACCAGAAGAAAGTGAAACAGCTGTCAAAAAATTGTAAGCCAAACACTTCTTTAGTAATATTTTTAAACTCCAAATAGATATAGTAGATTTATGGCTGTAAAAATTCATGTGCACAGTTCTATAAAATAGCTCCTGAATTTTTATCAATCTTCTAGGACCCTTTTACTAAGTAAGATAATATTTAATGTATGGATATGATTTACTGCACCTGTATTCTCATGACTGCAAAGTCTTTCACAGGAGGATCATATATTGTAACACATGGGTCACTGAGATCTTGCTTTGGATGGAAGATATTATCACTGGCTGTATTTGGTTTGTATTCTAACATTTCACATAAAGTTTCTACATCTTTATACTTTGGTGTCAAGCCTGCTCTGACCACATTGTCGCTACAGGCCATGCATTCCATGCAATCTGAAAATAATCAGTGAGAGTATATTATAAATTATAATGGTTAGAATTATTAAAAATGTTTTTTTTTTATGGAAGATGTATGGAGGTAAGAGTTGCTAGAGTAATCCTATAAACATGTAGTTAAAATTCCTATAAAGAAATGATTTACCAATGAAAGTAAAAATAATGTGACCTTCCCCTACTCAAAATTCTGCTGCACCTGTCTTACCCTGTCTCCTTTCCCTATCTTGCCAAGATATTTTGCTGACCTTCTAAATCTTAAATAAATAAGCCATTGATGAACCTTACTTTTCTTAATTTTAAATACAACATTAACCTTAAAGCTACATACCTCCAGAGAGATATGCATGTGGTAGATTTGGTCCAAGAAACATAGCCTCTCCTGGTTGGAGTACAATATGATTCAAGAAATAAGCACAAAAACAGCCAACATCTCCTGGAAACTGACTATTAAGCCTTGCAATGAGACCTCCAAGACATTTTGAAGTATCTTCCCCTTTCTCTTTCATAATCTTTATCTTTGATACTAGGCTATCTAAATGTCTTCTGACAGAATCTGCTGGACTTGTCATCAGGGCAGTGAAGCAATTCTTTAAACCAGACTTGGCCTGTTGATCATCTGTGATATAAAGCAAAGCAAGGTGTTAGTGAGCAAAATAACATTATGGCAACAGATGGATATCAATTACTGATCTGCTCAACCACCCAATGTAGACATTCCATAAAGAAAGCACTAGCTGAATGTACCTTCCTCTTACCCATCTCTACTGGACTAAAACTGTACACAAACTAAAAGATATACTCTCCTGTCAATGTCTTATTTATATTGATGTAAGAACTTAAAGAAAAGGTGCATGATCTTACCTGAGCCTTGCATTAGTGATGAGGCGGCATCACCAACTACTGCAGCAAACTCAGGAACATTCATCAGAAATTCTTTTATTTCAGAAATCGGTCTAAAGCCACATAGACCTTCATATTCTGTAAGAGCTGTAACCATGTAACCATGTTGTTAACACTTGATAAACAGCCATTTGGTGTGTCATTATGTTTGTGGTGCATAATGGATATGTACATAATGGTTTGGTAATAGATAAGGGCAGTAAATGAGGTTGTTGGTAGGGAGGTGGTAGTTGATTGACAAGTGGTCAGTTTACATAGATAGCAGTTGTGGGTAATACACAAGAACAATGGCCCAGATGACCTGTTGGCTGACTGTCCACCGATTAATGGCCATTTGTTGGTAGTTTGTCAGCCATTTGGTGGTAATGTGTGTCTATTAGGTGGATTCACACAATTCAAAATAATTATTGCACCAGCATACATGTATATACAATGTACCTATAGCCATCTCTGGTTTGTGGTTAGGATCCTTATAAACATCAGGTCTAGAACTGTGAAGTTTCTCAGCATGTTCTTTATTGGGATGAGCTTGGATAGACAATGCTTTATTGACAGACAGTACCTTGAATAGGAAAGGCAATTTGCCATCAAACATTTCTGATACTTTACTTCCTAAACATCCATCATGGCTATTGATCCAGTCTGAAAGGCTTTGCTTTTCTGAGGAGCCTGGATTGAGCACTTGTGAAGGTCCATTTGGATGGGTCCCCATCCACAGCTATAAAAGAAAAAGAAAAAAAAGAGACATACTGGGATGATGATCACAGGTATTCTCAAACTAGTTGCTATCTAGCAAGATGATCATGTGATGGAACTCCCTCTGTGATGTTACCTGCAATTGGGAAATTGCACCATGTGTCCGACACCTGTGTCATTTATGCACAATGTTTCTTGGGACATCACAGAAGTATAGAAACAAGTTCTTTGCAGTGATGGACAGATGGTGCAATTTTCCTGTTGCAACATCTCAGACAACATCATATGGAATGTCACATCATGTGTTTGAGCCTTAATGAAACTGTCACTATCTACATAGATGGGTAACAATAACGGTACCTCTGCATATGGTTCATCTTCTTGAAGTATAAAGGAAGGATCACTCTGAGCAAACTGTGCCACTGCACTACTTGCCCCAATCTTGCCCCATTTATATGACTGGCATGCACACTGGAGCTTAACAGGAGCTATGCAAGAAATCCACTTGTGCATTAAACATCAATGATCTGAACTTCAAATTATACTTGGCAATTTATATTTTATCATTTAGTGAAAAACCACCGAGGCAGGTCCAGGATTTATGAAAGGGTGGGTCCAAATGTATACTTGGCAAAACACAGGCAAACCAAGCTCAGCTCTACATAAGTTATATACGGCTGGCTTTATATGGCTACAATTTTTATGTAGACAAGAGAGCATATTTATGCTCTCTTGGTATAGAGTAAGATTGAAAAATCAAATGATGATTAAAAAATTTCTTTTCTTTCTTACAAAATTTACTTCAAACCTGTGGTAAAACTAAATTCTAGGATAAAACAATCTTTTTACCTCATGTATGACTGGGGGGGGTCCAGCCCAACCCTCCCCCTAGATTCACCCTTGATGTACAGATCAATACAACCGAATTGATGAGTTTATAGCTACAATAGCTAGCCATATATGTCAAATGTTTAAATGAGAATACAGTTACATGACGTATAGAATAACTATTTTAGCTAGGAAGTATGGAAAATTTCATGCTCTAACAACACAGCAAAAAACCATTAGCAACTGTCATAATTACTGGTACTAATAAATCATGAATAATTCCTTTATACATTTTGAATGTATTTCTGATTCCAAATTCAAATACGATCAATCTTAATAATTCATCAATCAGATCAGCTTAGGCATGGAGCTGGGATATGTAGCTATACCTTCAATTTCATCATCATTTATATCAAGAGCATATGTTGTCATCCTACTGCTTCACAAGATACTCGTGATTATGCTCAAAACAAACAAGAGAAAAGCCAATGTCTAGTTAGAAAAATTCTTTAAAAAATATCGACTCACTCCATGGTTACCTCAAACGTTTTGCACACTCGAGACAGTGTAATAGGTTACTTGAACAGAAGAAAGAGAAGCAACAAAGCATAGTTAACTATGAATAAAGCCGAAGAAGCGTACTAATTTTCCTGACAAAAATTTAACAAAATGATCTCTTTGTTCCTACAAAGAATTCTGATTTAATAAATCAAGATAATAGGTAAAACTTAATGGTGGAAAGAGAGTTGTCATAAACCAATCAGCTCTGTGCATCAGAATACTTTGAGATCAAGAAACATCTTTTTATCTAAATTGTTAAAATTAATAAATAGATAACAAAAGAGGTTAAGTTAAATGTAATCAAGGAAAGTTAAAGCAGTAGGTAATCTTTAAATCTCACCTAAGTTGGTTTCCATTTGAACATTTACACTCCACGTATGAAAATGATAATAAATTAAAGGGAGAAACCACTGACTTCCTTACAAACCAGCAAACGAGCTTGACTCACAAGGGAGGGGTAGAGTATTCGTTTTTCTTTTTATAAATATTTCCCTTTTAAAATAATTTTTCCCTCTAAAACTTCCTTTTTATAATAAAAATAGCGTGTTTTAATAATTTTAGAAACTATTAGATTAAAAGAATGACGTTTCTGTACATAAACTTTTCAAAGGGCAATTTACTTCCTAATAGTACCCCACTTAAGAATTATTTGTCTTTCAGGTTCACATTTCAAGATGGCCGACGTCTGTTTCCAATAGCGGCTTCAAATCCAATTCAATTTTGAGGTAAACATCTAAAATTCTCACATCTGCTTAAATGTAAAGATGAATTAGTTAGTACTTTAAATGTCGATTAGCATTTTCTAGTTCATATGTTATTGCTAAATGGATTTTGAAGGACGTTAAAATGTAAGCTCAAAACATTTTATGGATCAACTTTTAAAATGCAGCAAGCTTGAAAAACCGTTCATTAGAGGTTATATCAAGATTATTGTAGGATTGCCTCATAGATGTATGAAGCTGTAGTGAGTATTCAGACGAAGTTTGAAATAGGAGATAATTTTTTTCTTTTTTGACAAAGTAATTATACACCACCTTGGGGGGTAGGAATGGATATTTTCTGAAATCCATTATCTATTGACCATTTCAATACCTAGCAACATTGACTGTTGTATAATGTTCTTACAATCCTTCTTGTTGTCACATGTATGTGATTTGCTGACTTCTTGAACAACTAACTGAAACTTGGCTTGGAGTGCATAAGGTTTTTGCATTTTAGATCTTAACATGTCAATCTCTTTAACAATTATTCCAAGAAATTGAGTCATACATGAGATCATAGCCGACAAGGCACATATGACTTGATTTCGTGGAATAATTGTTTTATTATATCTACATCCACTGGATTGTGAGAAATATAGAATTTTAATTGTTTTCAAGTTTAAAAAATGAAATAACATTGGCAAAATGCTCTGCCATTTTGTTTACTTCTCTTTTCACGGGATATGAGCTGATATCCTGTTAGTAGAGGAACCAATCAGAGTGTGCAATTGCTAGTATCCAGTGGATATGGATATAATAATAGCAGTTTTTATTTGTTTAGAAATCCAAAATTACATTGCATTACCTGGTTTTTATTCCAGATTTAGTATTAGCAAAGTGACATCACCACAAATACCATCACCATGTTGCCAGCACTTGGTAACATATCTGACCCAGCAACACTGAAAACTCTTTTGAATCAGCTTCTAATGTCTGGTATGTCCTTGCCACAAGAAAACCAGACTGTTGATTATAGACAACTACAGGAAGAACTCTTAAGAAACAGTCATGATACAAGGGGACCAGATAGAGCAGGCAGTGGACTTTCTTTTCGAGAATCTAGAGATATGAATAGCCAATATGACAGAGAATTTAAGTTTGGTTCAAGCAAGCAGAGAGAGTTTAGAGATGCAAGAAATGACAGCCGAGATCAAGACAGATCTAATTTTTTTGGTGGTGCTCTTGGAAGAAATGATGCAAGGGATTTTGCAGACAAATGGCAACCATCTGGAAGCTTTGAAAGTGAATGGAAAAAGAGAAGGCAAGAAATGATTGGAATGAGGGATGAGAATAGAAAAATGAGACATGATGATAGTGATGTAAGAGGGTCATCATTTTTTAGTTCATCACTTAGTGCAACCCCTAACATTTTATCCAGCTTAAAACTTCCCAGTACTTTAGAGTCAAGCCGAGAGGGTTTTCATGGCAACATTAGTTCAGCTGCATGGTCTGCATCCAATGATCAAGCATCTGTGGAAAATATGTATGAATACATGTATGGAGTGAATACTGGTAGCAGTATTTTAGGTAGATTGGACTCTACTGGAATGCGACCTGTCATCAGTGCCTTTGACCCACCCCCGTCAAATGCTGCTAAACCCACAACATCTGAAAAGCCAGAGGGATGTCATACCATCTTTATTGGTGGATTACCAGAGTCAGTTACTGAAGATATCATTCAAGAAATATTTTGTATGTGTGGTGCAATTCAATCCATTCGCATTTCTACTGGAAAATTAGGGAAAAATTTCTGCCATGTGAGGTTTGTGGATCGACAGTCTGTAGAAATGGCACTGGGCTATTCTGGTTATAGACTAGCTATCATAAGTGGTAGCCAGACTTCCAGTGGACGCATCCATGTTGATTATGCTAAATCAAGAGAGGATGAGAAAGATTATGAAAGACTTTTGAGAGCAAAAGCCAGAGAGGTCAGACACCAATCTGAAATGGAAGAGCAACGGGTCATTTTCTCTGAACGAGCAGCTGCTGATCTCATGAAAAGTATCCGGTCTGATTCTGGTTTCTTTGAAGCTTTTGAAACATTGTCACAGTGGCTGGAAAGAGGTGAATGCACAAGAAAGAATTCCTCAACATTTTATAATCTGCTAAGCTCAGTTCACAGCCATGTACGGAGACTCATCAAGGAGAAGAGAGAACACGAGGAGATTGTAGAGAGACAAAAACAAGAACAGTTAGAAAGAGTAAAGCTCATTATGAGTCAAGGTAATAATGTGAAAAAAGTTAAAATTTTGCTCTGTAGGTTTTCAAGAACAAAGATGTATCACCAAGGCTAGTAAGGAACAGGAAAGAGGATGGGCCAGCTAAGTGTATGCAGGCTAGAAAAGGCCTACATGTATGGTGTAGTATTTAATTTGTTCAAGCTCTACATGTACATAGCATTTGATTACTGTCAAATGCCTTCATGCTTGGTAAAGTTTTGCAACTATGAATAGAGTTGGAAGCCATAGATACAGACAAGAAATGTTATCATTTTGCTGCTGCTTTTGCAAAGGCAATGGCAGAAGTACCTGTCCTTGTCTTCAATTTCATCCCATGTTACAGTTTTATGTCTTGTTCGGTTTTTCTGTATTCATAAGGAAGAGTCTATTTATCCTGTGTTTGTTTGTTGGTTGTTTTTCAAAAGGTGCATCTATCTTGAAAGTATTCAATGCAGCATCCAAGAAAAAATGCTGGGATCATTTCAGCAAAGCTCAAAGAAGGAATATTGGAGACTGGCACCAACAAGTAGAAAAGGTAAAGCAAATGTATCATGAATCTTTGATTGGACAATAGAAAAGAGTGTCATCAGTTAAAAGTGATCCGAATAGGGGAAAAAATCTAAATTTTGGGCTGTGATAAAAGGAATGAAATATTATACCAAAAGATTCGACCAAAGATTAGTGAAGTCAAGCTCTTTTATTTTATAGAAAAAAGAGAGGGATAGCTTGCACAGCACTGCAAGTGTCTGTTAGTGAGTAAGCTATGGGTGCTTCAGAAAGATTTCTCTCAAGCCAACATTTTTGAGTAAATTAGAAATTCTTGTAAGCACATTGAGCAATGGGAAAGAAACATTTTGTTTCTTACCCAGCATTCTCCCTTTAGTCCTATCTCCCAATAATTTCAATATTGGAATACATTACATCAGGTAAGTGTTTGTCATTGTGTTTGGTGGATGTTTGATTCTCATCAAGGAGCATCCTCAACATGTATTAGAAGCATCCTGTAACCATTGAATTTATCATCTAAATATCACACAACAAAATGGCCCTCCATCTTATGGACATAGTCTGAGTATGTACACCCCATCATAGAGTTTGTTCGGTGTCTCACAGGCAATTAAAATAAGTACAGAAGAACAGATGGAGAATAGAGTAGAGGTAGGTATGGACATTGATGATGAAGCAAACCAAACTCAAAGTATTTCAGAATTCAGCCAACAAGAGGAAGAGAATTCTGATGAACCAGAAGCCAAGCTACTAAAGTTAGAAGGTAATGTCTCTAAAAGTAGAGTCCAACTGGATTCTTATAGATCTTCTTGGTGGTCACTTATTTTATCATCTTAAACGCTTTTCTTTGGTGGGATTTACTCTTGGTGAGATGGTCTAACTAAAGAATAACTTCACACATTTGATTGGTAAGACTTGGTGTATAAAAAATGGTAAGACAAACATCTACACTAAAAGTAACAGGTAGTCATAAGAGAAAGTTTCTTGGGGCTTCCACACATCTTGGTAGCATCTAGTGGTGAAGGTTCTTTTATTTGCTCTTTCTATTTCCTATTATTTATCCTGCCATCATATTTCATTTCATTGTAGCAGAGACATCAGCTTCAGAATCAGAGAAGACACAAGATGAATCAGGCCATGAAGCTGTTGAAGGAAGTACATCTAGCCAGACATCTCTTGATGCTACAAAACAAGCTGCTCTTGAAGCTAACGACATGAAGTATCGAGCACAGGCTGCTGGTCTGAAAGCGTTAGCTGAAAAGAACACATCTTTGATGTGGGAAGTAGAGGGTTATAAGAATGAAATACTTTTACTGAAACAGAGGTTTGCCAACGTCTTTCAAGAAAAAGACTTGCAGGTAAGAAAAGAGCATTCTTCTCTTCTCTTCTCTTCTCTTTTCTTCTCTTTTCTTCTCTTCTCTTGTGACCAATTACTCTGAAACGTTTTCACGAATATTTTTTATTTTACCCAAAGATTGCAAGACTTATGACTGCCATACAAGCTCTGCAGAACTTCTTTCAGCACGTCAATTTGAATACCAATGAGGTCAGTATTGAGTCAATACTTGTTAATTCAATTTTTAACGCCTGCGAATAAATAAAAAATGGAAATAAAATTAGAAAAATAAAAAGGAAAGAAAGAATCGAGTGTGCTATCACAACATTATGGTGAGCAGTGCACCAAAGCGTAGTGCTTTATTCACCTTTCCGAAATTGAAAGAAAGACTGGACACGAACTCTATATCGTCCCGAAATCAATCCCAGAATCCAATGCAAGATGGCGGCACCTTTCGATCTTGTTCCCAAATTCAGCCCCACACTTTTGTGTGGCACGAGTTCGTTCCAGTCCTCGGTTGAATTTCGGAAAGGCGAATTGGCTAAGAGGTTCATTCGTTGCGGTGTACTCTGTAGATTCAAAAACTTGCGCACGCAGTATTTGGGTGCGCACAGCGTTAAGTTGGAAAAGTAAACGTGCTATTCGTTTGAACAATATTAACCCACTTTTTTTTTATTTTGAGCGACCCCGCTGTAATACACTCTATGTATAGACTATGGTGTAAAGGAATACTTAATGAACAGTTTTGTTGCTTGTTGAAATGCTCGCCAGTGTAAAACTTTCGACAATGTTTTCTAATTGGAAACATGATTTGATGATTTACAGATGAAGAATACAAATGCAGAAGTGGAAATAGCAACTGAAAATGCCGAGGAAGGAACAGAAGGAGTTGTTTTGGAAACAAGTGGCAGTGATAATGAAAGTACAGAAATGGTTGACGCTGAAGAACCTGAAACAGGGAAAGAAAATGAAGAAGAAGAAGACGAGGAAGTGAAGAAAACTAAAGAGGAATCTACTACAGAAGGTTTACCGAACATGGCGCAAGAAGATGACAAGGATACTGCTGATGGCAAACAACTTTATAAAGATGGAGAAACAGAAAAAAGCAAAAAAGCTGTGGAAGAAGCTGGAGTTGAAGAAGGAATGAGCCAAGCGAGTCTTTCCGCGGAAAAAACAAATATTTCTGATAATATTTCAACTGCTTTCGAGGCTAATTCACGAGGTGAACAGACTTCTGAGAGCGTAAAAACAAAAATGAAGAAAAACAATTTTACATCATACGAAAGGTCCTCCGTCACTGACGTGGTCCGCTTATCATCTAGTCAAATGGTCGTGGTAGGCTTCCTGTGTTCTTTTCTTCAAATATGTCCCTACGGGGCCACAACTGAACAGGTGCTCACTCATATTAGAAGGCAAGTCCCCGGAGTAACCCTTGAGGATTTGGAAAAGATCTTGAATAGTTTGCCAATGCTGTTCTCTGGTGATGGTCTGGAGTTCATGGATAAAACTTGGAAGTTTAATGTTGTAAACTAAAAAACTTTGTTTACAGTTTGTTTTGAATAGTTAGAGCAAAAATGTTTTTCAAAAGATTCGTAGTTATTTATTATTTTCGAACCAACAAATTAACCAAGATTTTTTTAGGTAGTTAATTACTCAGGATTTCTCCTGACATTTTGTATCGTTTAAACAAAACTTATCCATGCTCATCACAATTCGGAGATTTTGTCTTCAAATTTGTGGTGAACGGTTTTTCGAGACATGTTGGCACGGGATATATTACACCAGGGAAAGGTCCATGAAAAATTTTTAATGCTAAATCCACGGGATAGTTTTTCTTTACGCTTATGGGACCTTGTCTTGGAAAATGGAAAAAGAGCGGAATATCACATTGCATACGGTGAAGGATGGAAATCCGTCCTACAGCTTTGTCTTGAAACCGTGACAGATTTGTTCTTGTATACCATATAGCACTCCTCAGAGACAGTCAGCATTAACATCAAGTTCATTTCTAGCCCATGCTTGGATCATTCAATTATTTGTTACTTGGAAATAGTTTATATTGTCACTGAATACGTGTACGAAATAAAAACATCAATCAGAAACAAAACTGATTTTTCAAGAATTAAACTTTGTATTTTTGAAATAGATGTGATAAATACCTTAAAAGTAATGAACTGCATTTATAATTGTAATACCAATATTGTGCAAGATAGCTATTTCAAAAAAGGTTGACAGGGCGAACGGCGAATTGCGATCGGTGATTGGCGATTGTACGACCAAAAGGAACTGTGGAGCTATAAGTATTTCTTCATATTCATTTCTAAAACCCTAAAAAATGCCTGCTGAAGATCTTCGCTGAATAGTAAAGGCAGTTTTAGGTATTTAAGAAATGAATATGAAGAAATTCTTATTGCTCCACAGTTCCTTTTGGTCGTGCAATCGCCAATCACCGATCGCCATTCGCCGTTCGCCCCGTCAACCGTTTTTGAAATAGCTATATGTCCAGTTACCATTCAGAGGGTTAATGTAATTGTGACCGACAAGCCTTGAGAAAAACAGATTTTAATCATGTACAACTAATTTTAAAATTACTCTGTCAATCAGTAATCTTGAGCCAGAAGCAGTTAGCTGGAGGATTAGTTGTACAAAATTTGAGAACCTAACAAACTGTAAAACTTACTTGAAAAACCGAGAAACAAACAAAAAGCCCAGGTGGCTTCTCTTGTGTGTGCAAGGAATGCATCAGATAAGCCTTCCTTAAGCTTGGCTTAATAGTTTTTAATTAAATTTTCGTAAAATCTAATTGTTGTCAAATAATCAAAAGGAAACAATAGTGTATATTATTCAGTGGCAGCTGTGGATAATTGGATTTGATGTGACATTTGGAAGCTGGCCTTGAAAAACCACAACACTAATAAAGTCTTGTGATACTTTATTAAAGGATTGACTGGTGTTTTATTGTTGTATTCAAGGGTAACAAATTGAACATCCTTCTATACAGGTGGTTTTTTACAAGTTCGACTTCTGAAAATCCTCTTAGATAAAGTTATTTGCATTAAATGCTGGATTAGCAGGTACTAAATTGAACTAAATAAATTACGTGAATCAAATGACGTTCGATCAACTTGGAATGCTGACCGTGTACTCATTGACTGTTTATTTTTTCAAAAAAATTATTCAGGGTTATATATACTGGGTTACTTTCTGCTCCATATCACGCAAGATTTTCATGAATTTTAAGACTTTCATGAGAATTGACGATAAAACTGAATTAATGTATGCATCTATTCTGTGTTGCCTTTTGGATGTCTTTCTGGTATCGTTGCTTTCGGGTTTATTGCAATCACTCTAATATGCATAGTTTGTAATGTTGAATACCAGCCAGGGGCTTTGATATACCTGTTATGGCCGAGCGCGAGGGCTGTATCGTAAAAGTTATGGAACGAGTTTTTCTACGGCCTTATGACCCAAGTTTGTAGCGCGCGGGCAATAAAAAAAGTGAGAAAAAAACGAGGTTCCATATCAGCGCCAACTCCAATCTAGTCTTGGTAGTTTATGCTTAAAACTTCTTAAGCAGCCTTAACACTGAGGACTGGTTCGAACGCCGAGTGATAATTACAAAAAACTTAATTTCATAAACATTTTTAATTTGCGTTTAAAGTTCACTGTGAAAGCGAATCAAAATGCGCAACCATCATTGGAAACAATGTAACGAGATTACTTGCAGTTATCCTAGCTACGAAAAACTGACTTTATTATATATATAACTAGAATTCTATATCATAAAGGCTTGAAATAAAATTCTATATGCTTTATATTTCACATGCGAAATAAGGCAATACGTCCAATCAGCGTCGCGTACACCATTTTTCACATGTAAAAAATATAACCAATCAGAATAAAGGATTGAAATCTTCAGCCAATCAGAGAACGAGAAATGACACTTGAATGGCTTCCCGGGCGAAAACACGTT
>WUAP02122427.1:0-15884 GCA_015163945.2 Stichodactyla helianthus | reverse complement strand
TTAGTAACCCAAGTCTACACCGCTCTACACAAACGTGTATTGAGCACTCTTTAGCAAGTGTTTACTACAACTTCTCAGGATTAATTTATTTATTATATATATATATATATTGCTTTAATGACTTTGTCTTTTCGTTTCCTAGGCAACAGTGGATGCGGCATATGGTTACTCACGATATCCAAGCCTGTTATTTACGATAATCGCATCGGAAAGAGTGGAGATAGCGGCATATCTTTTGTTAGCAGCATTGACGTCATCCACGAAAACCAACAGCTGAGCTCACAATTCGTTCAGCAAGAACAAGATCAGGTCAGATATACAGAAGATTTCGTATGACTGTGAAGAGCTCGCGGCACGGTTCGGTACCGTAAGCGTGCCCTGCGTCGACCGTGATTTTTTTTTCTAGAATTTTGACGTCCCTTGCTGTGCCTTGACTGTCACGACCGTGTTCGTGCCGCGAGTTTTTCACAGCCATACGAAATCTGCTCTAAAATATGATCAATGTTGGTCTGATAGCCAAACATTGTACTCCGCTTGCAAAAAATCTACTTTGTTGAGTTTTTCAGCCTCTCTCAAAAGAAAAACTCTTCGGCCCAAGCTTGATTTTCGTGAATGTTAAAAAAATTAGCGAAAAATGAAAATAAATATACTGTTAACTTTCTGCAAAGGAGTTGGGCTCCCTGTGCTCGTGTCTTTAGTAATCACTTGCTTTTGATAAATAAGTAAGAATGACGTGTCTTAATACAAGTGTGATATAAACACATTTATATTCTTGGCTATCTTTGCTTATGGAGAGGGTAAATATCCCTTCGGGAGTCATTTTACATTTTGTCTGTGATAAACTCGATCCCTACTTTGCAGATGGTGAAAAGTGATCCTTCGAGTTGAGTCTTCCGGGCTGTCGGTAAAATTACGAAAAAACACGCGGCATAGATTTAAAAAGCCTAAAAATCTTTGTAGGGGGTTCTTCAGTTTGGAGTGTTTTTTCTGGAAGACTGTTTAGGTTTGTTCAAGTTAGTCTCGATGGAGAAGACGAAGTAGATAAGCCATAGAGGATCTCAAGTACGATGCGTTGGTATTTTTATTTTTACTAAGTTTGACCTTTTTTGAGTGAAGTCCCAAAAGTATGCAAGCGCTCTATGAAGTTCATTTTCCTAATTTTAATGGAGGGGTCTCGGAGCACTCTTGAAGTGGAAAGGCTAAAATCAAGGCCACTGTCTTCATTTGCAATTTTGCCGTGTTCAACATCAGATTATGCAATATGGAAGAGGCGGTAGGGCTGTAACAGTATCTACCTCTCCCCTTCCGTTGTCCCTGTAACCTAGAGTAAAACTTTATTCATTCCTGCAGGAGCAACTACTTCAGCCTTTGTTCTACGATGAAGACTTGACGTCATCGTCGAACTTTGATGATCATGATCATACATTAGATTTCACAGGTGGGTTAGCTATGGTCAGTTTTAAGCCCTAATCTGATAGGTTAGTTTCTCGGCCCACGTGCCGAAATTTCTTGACTTGACCTTATTCTGTGCTCTAGATCGATCGTATTTTTTTATTATTTGTATCATAAGTCACTTCCTTAGCCCTGAATTAGTCACGTTGAGACTATTTGCCTTTACCTGACCATGTCATACCTCTTTTCTTTTAAAGCGCGTCGATCCCAACGCCCTGGTTTAGTCTTGTCAAGACATTTTTGTTCTGTCCCTTTGTCCCTTATTGTTTATCGTGAGACAGTTTCTACGTCTTGATGTACTTTTACCAACAGAAGACTTGAGTTTTACTTGACCTGACTAAATGCACATGCGCCGTTAGTCTGAATTTATTTACGCTCTAAAACAAAATGGTAACTTGACCCACTAATAGTACCCTGCGAGCAGAGGGCTTTTTAAATCTCTCCGCGGGGAGAGATTTAAAAAGCCCTCTGCGAGCAGGGTACACTAATAGTGCCAGAGTTTTGGATTTTACTGGTCCGGGTGATGTTAGACTTTTAAAAGTCTTTCTTAGTGCTCCTCGCACGAAGGTACTCGCGCTTCGCTCCGCTCAAGCCTCGCCTCGCGCTTCGCGCTCGTATCCAAGGACAAACGAATACAGCAAGTACGACTTTTGGCAAGTCTAATGGTGATGCAGATGAATATTTTGACTTAAGCGCAACTGCGAAAAAATCAAAACCTCAAAGCCACATCCATGAGAAAATCTACAGTGCACTGTCCATTTCGCCTTGCGCGGGTGTATGAACTGTCATTTGCGCGCATTTTGTCGAGTGCGCACAGTGAGGACAACTTGTCTCACAGATAATTAGCATAAACTTGATAAGGATTTCCGGTTTTGTCTCGTCAGGACCCAGACCAGACAAGAACTACGCCACCATAGATAAGAATACCATATACGATAACGCTGACCACGGTATCCACTTCTGTGCCAATGAAGGGCTACTAATAAGGGACAATAGTATCCATAGCAACAAAGGCTGCGGCATCAGTATCACTAAGCCAGCGGACATCACCATCCAGGATAACAGTGTTTGCAAAAACGAGGGATCGGGCATTTTCATCGAAACGAATTCTTCTGCCAGTGTCCATGGCAATGGTATCTATGGAAACCTTAAACATGGGTTGCATATTTTTGGAAAAGGGATAATTCGCGAGAATGACGTGTTTTCGAACGTGTTGTGCGGGATCCAGGTCTGTGGTCCGGGAGATCCGTTCGTTACGCGCAATCGCGTGCAGTCCTCGAAGCATCACGGGATTGGTATCATGGAAAATGCGCGAGGATTTGTAGAATGGAATGATATTTACGAAGACAAAGTCGCCTCATTATACCAACATCCCGAAAGCACCACACACTTGTACAATAATAATGTCATTCAAATAAAACTTGCGGAGTCAAAGACGTTTTGTACATACGATACGGAATCGAAGACGTGTAAACTCGACGAATCTATTGTGATGGAAGGCGATTCTCCCAAGCCGAGGCCGAATTATGTTAATAAGTTAAACGAAAAATCCAACAAGTTGGGATCCTCTGTTAATACTTCTGGGACAACGAACATCGTCTCCCTTTACACGGGCTGTCACGGGAGAACACGGTTTTGCGTGATCTCTTAACATCGTCTCTGCACATCTTCTTTTACAGGAGAACACGGTTCTTTGTTATTTAGTGAAAGCTATAAGATTATTATCTTGTTTTAAACAGTGCGGCAAGTGCAATATTAAACGAGAAGTGGCTAGGTACTTCTATTCTCTCATTTCAGTATGTATATTTATCAGATTGTGAAATACTAAATCCCCTCCCCATACAGAAAAAGTTAAACAATTTAACTTCCAGTTTAACTCCTCTTTACTTTCTTAAGAGGATATCTTGGAAAGACTTCTTTCTAATATATACAAAATCAAAAAGTGCCCAACCAGTCCCCAGAGGGGCAACTAAACAGGCAGGTCATCTTTTTCATGTGGCAGCCATATCGACTGAAACAGTATATTTTTGCCCAGCAAGACTTGCATTCAGGCAATTATGTCTGCCATGTGTGAAAGGTTAATTTATTAGGTTAGAAAAATGTCTTTAATAAAAGATCTAGGTAATATCAAATTGATAGTTTATTGCAGTAAGAGATTATGGTTTGGTGTTAGTGCAATATTGAGATTGATCGGTGTGCTGAAGTGTGACAGGCAGAGGGACATACTATTGGAACAAATAGCTGGTTTAATGAATTCACTAAGAATAGCTCGCCCTACTGTACTATGGAAATCCGTAGAGTGGTAAACCTGTCCGAGCAAATCCGTACCACGTGATTGATGTTTTGATACCACAAGACCTTTTTCCTAGGCATCTAAATACATTTTTTTCATAAGATTCGACTTGGCAAAACAAAATGGAGGCTTTTAGAACAACACCATGAAAAGACTTGGTTAAAATCCTTCAATTAGAGCACCAAAAAAATAAATCACGTGGTACAGATTTGCTGGGACAGGTTTACCACTCTACTGATTTCCATAGTAAGGATGCTGGTGACTGGGTACGAGTTCCTAAATTGTGGTGATGACAACACAAAACTCACATAACCAGAAAGAGCACATCGAGCTTTATAAGATTCCGAAGTTTGGTGTTAATCGGATTAATATTGAACGACCTACAGACGTTCAAAAATGCTAGAAATTACAAAGAAATGTATGGTGTCCAGACATTTTGTCCGGATACCATACATTTCTTTGTATATTTGAATGGCTGTAAGTCACTCAATCAGTTGATCCGATTAACACACCAAACCTCGGAATTTTGTATAGCTCGATGTACTCTTTCTGGTTAAGTGAGGTTTTTGTTGTCATCACCACAATTTAGGCACTTGTACCCAGTCTCTCTCGGCTTGAAATCCGGCAATAGATCCTCACTTCCAGCATCGTTCTGCTGTTACATGTATTTTAGTGAAGATTAGATTTAGAGTATTAAATTTTGCCAAGGTGCACCAAGTTAGCCTGCGTCAATTCTTGTTTTGCTTGTGATGTCACAGCTGCATGTTTTATGAATTTGACAAAAGGTCTTGGTTTCTTTTGTTATATCATCCAACATGGAGGCCACATCATTTGTAAATTTTATTCTGTTGGGAATGGTTGAACCATATGTAGGCTCTAATGGATGAGGGAAAGATGGTTGGAGCCTATATATACCCTGCATGCACTGTGAGCTGATGGAACAATATCCAAGTGGTGGAACATCACCATCGGTACAGAATAAAACCCTCATTAAACAGTACAGCCATTCTTTAAACAAAAACAAACTCTTACCAAACTAATAACTTGAATCTTCTTGCAATCCAATTTTCATATAATGCCACTATATATATCCAAAGACAATTTTAGTGAAAAGTTTTTAAAAAGAATTAATTTCCTTTGTTTAATAATAAATACATGTGAAAGGCTTTTGAAAAACAATCAATCCATATCAATGTGAGTATTAAATACCAACAATTGTTGAACGAAAAAACTGACAGAGACATCATCACTTGTATTTGCCTGATTACCTGTGATTTTGAGAGTGATTTCCAAGTTTGTGAAGATTTTTGGGACTCCTGTGTACTAAAAATTTGCGAGTAACCTAAAAACGAAATAATTTATTTCCGGATTAAGCCGGAAGTTCGTATTTACATCTAGTCGAGGCCAAAATATTCCCTGCTAGGCATTATTTTTTTGGCCTGAGAGAAAAGCGTATTTATTCAGCCATTTTAAATTATTTTCCATCATGCCTGGGGTAGAAAAATACATCTTGAAGGTGAAAAAGAAGTTAACGTCTAACGACCTTGAAGAAAAGAAGGTAAAAATTCAATAAATAATTCGATAATTTTTTTAAAATGTAGCAACGTTGGCGCGAGAAGATTCGCCTTCAAGCTTAAACCCAAAATTTAAGTAAGGTTATAACGTCTTCGTTTGGGTTTTTTGTTTTAGATTTTGAAATATTTGAGGCACTTGGACCAACTAGAAGTTAACGTAGACATCTTAAAGGTAAGAGAGGATGTATTTTGAATCGCTAGGAAGGAATTTTGTGGGATAATTTCAGCTGTTTTGATAATTTTCGTTTTGAATCACGTCTGTACAAACAAAGTACCTTCAGATTTGAATTTTATGTTTTATAAGTCAAGTTATATAGTTGTCGTATAAAGAATTAATTTTATTGTCAAAAGTTTGAGAATTCTTAAAGATCTCGTTGTAATATTTCAAAGAAAAAATATTTTGTAATCTGAACATACAATACAAGAAATTTGTTACAAATATCCTTATTAAAAGGAGATTATATAACAGAGATGTATTGGCAATTAATTCTTTATATTTTGCCAATTAATATTTTTACCAAGATATCATTATTCACAATACAGAATACAGGAATTGGAAAAATAATCAATGGCATGAAGAAACATGAAGGGGTTGTTTCCGAGGCAGCAAGTAATTTGGTCACCAAGTGGAAAAATATTGTAATTAATGATACAGACACGGAAATTACCAAGCAAAATGTACAAAAGCTTTCGCATTCACCACCGCGACCAACAGCAAAATTAGGAAGGTCATCATTATTAAACAGTGAAATAGAATTCGAACCATCTGGTGAACAGCGAAACAGAGGAAATGAAAGAAACGGAAGGGAAAAGAAAGAAAGTGAGGGAAAAAAGCAAGAAAAGGACAATAATAGTAAAACAAAGGTATGGGTCAACTTATTTATTTGTGTCTTTTAAAATAGATTTTCCCTTAGATCAGCATTTTGTGATAATTATATGATAAGTAATTTGCTCATTCACTTGTCAATATTTGTCTGTAGATTTCTTTGTTTGCAGCATCCGTTTTGACTGTTTTTGTCTAAGGAAGTTTAAAAAGAAAAACTGAAAGATAGTACGTATTTTTCCTTTAAATGAAAGGAAAAAACACAGACTTTAAAGTGGAACATTTTGGGCAGCTCATCACTCGAACAAAAGCAATAAGACACAACTTTACTCATAATATTTACATACATTACTTGGGAATATTTTCTGAAGGGACTTTTTTAATTTCTGTCCTTTGCCTTGTCAACAAAAAAATTTTTCATTGCCATGTATACACCACATAGCGTTACATTTGTTGGTACGTGTAACTCATTTCCGGGGTTTTCCCCCTGCGTTTCCTGCATTTCCTCTCTTCAGGAAGAATGCTAAAACCATGTTTGTATGAAGAAATTTAGTGTTTAAGTTTGAAGGCTAAAAAATGATACAATATTTTTATATGTTAAGTAAGTTGCTTTTCTTATGGACTGTTGCTGACACTTTGCCGTTCCAAGAAAGTTTTTTTTTGTTTTTTGTTTTAATATCAAGATTAATAGTTGCCATCACAAAACTACTTCAAGATGGGCACAAGTGTAACTTACTGCGCATAAAATCAAAACTGAAAGATTCTCAATCATGCATGATAATTTATTTTTGACTGCATTAAAGTTAGAATGCCATAACTTCATGTGAATGTTGATTTTTTTCCTCACTGTTAAATATAGGTACCTTCTCTTCAACTCTGTGATATATCATTTGGTTGTGAAATAACCAAGGAAAGTTCCAAGCGTAAGAAAAAACGACAAAATCCTACCACATCAACATCATCATCATCTTATTCTTCACCATCGTCAACAAGAGAAAACTCGTCTTATCGCCATAATAATCAAGAATTATCAGATTACATGAGCACATACTTACCTCCCCTACCAACAGTAGCATCAGTTAATGAAGCACTTCTACCAGATATTCAACCAACATACAAACCATCAAGATTACCCTTGTTTGATGACTCTTCTCCACTCAAGAAAAAAGGAGGTATGATCTGATAATTAGCCAAATGTGAACATTTAAATATATTTCTATTATAAAAGCCTGTGTAGCAGCCCTTGTGATGGCTTGGGAGCCAGAAGGGAGGGTTCCAATTCCTATCTCATCTTAGCCTGACCTCTCACCATCCATGTTCCAAGGCCACCCCAGACCACAAAGGCCGCATGCCTTTACACAGCAGGTTACTGATAGATGTTTTCAATTGGTATCTTACACATAAATCATTTTAATTATTCTAATTTTAAAAAATGAGATCAGAGCTAGACTCAGTCTAACCAAATTGTATTGTGATCATAACCTTCAGGAGACATTGAAAGAACATTTGTAGGGGAAATCAGGTCAAAGAAATCGAAAACACAAGTATTCTCAGGCAGAAAAAATCCTGCATCATGTAGAAGTAAGTTGCCAGTGAATTGACCCGTATTAACTTTAATAGCAAATCCACAAGCAATATCCATTGTGGTCATTGTGAAGTATATTTTATTTTGGTACATATAAAAGCAATAACCCTTTGCAGAGCTCATTTTTTCCATGAAAAATGAAAGTCCTTCAATGTGAAAGATCCTAATATTTTCATTTTCAGTTTTTGTTTGGGGGGGCTGTAGCCTGCTAGACCCTATAGCTCTCTGGTTCCTGATTAAGTTATAATGAGACTAAGGTTATGCCCCTATTAACTCTCGTGTCCTTTTTGCTTCACAGTTGTGACTTCACTTTTTGATAGCTGTATCAGGGTACTCATAGAACACATTGATGGTAAGATTATTGATCACATGTACATATGTCATCCAGTCATCCAAACACTAGCAGGGTGAAGTTGTCTACTTTTAACCACTTCGCTAGAAGACGTAGCTTCAAAGTTGATTGTTGTAATTAACAGAGGCATAGTAAGAGCTGGGAAAAATGCCTTTTTCTTGGTGCAAGACCATCAATCTTAGAGAAAAATAACATTAAGCCCCTGGCGGGAATCGAACCCCACATCTTCGGTTTACTAGTCCGATGTGTTAACCACTACACTACAAGGACCAACTACGCTGGAAACGCAGCCAGACAATGTAATGGTATGTGGCAACTGTAGGGGATCCCAGGGCGTTATTTTGCTCTATAGGTAAGCTGAACACCGTAAATTTGGTTACGCATATATATATTAGGATGAATGTAAGGTGAATGCGTCTGGTGTATGTATAGATATAGAAAGAATAAAGAGAAAAATAACATTAAGCCCCTGGCGGGAATCAAACCCCACATCTTCGGTTTACTAGTCCGATGTGTTAACCACTACACTACAAGGACCAACCATGCTGGAAACGCAGCTGGACAATGTAATGCATGTGGCAACCATAGGGGATCCCAGGGCATTATTTTTCTCTATAGGTAAGCTGAACACCGTAAATTTTGGGTACGCATATTATATATTTAGAAAAAAATGTAAATTGGATGCAGTTGGTGTGTATATATATAATATATATATCAAAAGAATAAAGAGAAAAATAACATTAAGCCCTTGGCAGGAATTGAACCCCACTTCTTCAGTTTACATAGAAATAGGTCACAGACCTTAATTTTTCACATATCAACACAAATATCTCCTTTACTAAGATCGATAGTTGAAAAGTCTAAACTTCATAATCAACACCTCAAGAGAACTATAAAAATGTAGAAAAAACATTGGCTCCAATTTTTTCCACTACTGCAAATTGAAAAATGTGTTTTGTGACATAACGGGTCATGTGACTCACCTCATCTTATGAAAGTGGCACCAAAATGTTAATTACATCAAAATATATTTTAAGGTGGCTGCCTACCTTAGAACATTCGATTTCTGTGCACACACAAAATTTGACTTAAAACCGTTGAATTTCCTTCAAAATTTTAATAGGGAACCATACTAGTTTTGAACTTCAACGGGGCTAAACCCTCAAATTTTGCACAGGACTCTATGTATATTTCGGATTTTGAAGAGATTCTTTTTAATAATATCTTTATCTATTAATTTCAGCACTTCATGATACTGGTGGTGTACCATATGATATTTTACATCCTGTTTTGTCCAAGTAAGTAATTTAAAATTTCATTGGCCGAGTGCTTTGTTTCCACTAACTGAGCCAACTGAGATAATGAAAATAAAATTTAAATTATCTGTTTCACCAGATGTAATCCTCACCAACTTTTACACCTTGAGGACTGCAATCCTGTGAGTATTAGTATATAAACAATTAGACCCATAGACCAAATTGGGCTATTTGAATCATGGCCCATGAGGGCGAGAGGTCTAATTTTTTTAGTATGCACCAACTCGTAGATCAAAGTTAAAATAAGAAACATCTGCAAATCACGATTCAGTCATCATTCTTTTTCTTTTCAAAACTGGCACTTTTCTCAACCATGGGCTATCATGAATAGCCCCCTGGTAGAGTAGCCAATCGGAATGCAGGATTTGTGATAGACCACAGTTTGGTGGATACTAACATTCAGTAGACCACCTGCATCTGGATTCTGATTGGCTTAGGGTAGCTAGGGTACCTAGCCCTGAACAATTATTTTAGAAAATCAGGTCTCGTATGTGCAGATGCTGTACTCTCTAGAAATACAAAATATCTTGTTTCCATACTTTTATAGCCTGTTTTACTGGCTGTCGAAAGTTTGTGGTAGCCTTGAAATTAAAATGCATGCACACTAGCAGCAACACAGGCTAAAAATATTTAAGTTTCATTCCGATGTCACTCCAGTACTACCGGTAATTGCTCTATTATCCCTCACCCCCTTCCTGACACATGTACTGTACTAACTACTACAACAACAATACTTTGACATTGCAGCATTTTATTGAAGAGTCTGATGAGTTATGGCAGGCACATTATCGTCGTGAGTTCAAGTGTGAGAAGAAAGTTGATGGTGTTTCGTGGCGAGATTCCTATCTGGTATGTAAGGGACCGTTCATTTTTTATCGGGAGGGCTGGTGGTTTTTTGAATTTTTGCTAAAACTTTTGTGTAGCGTCCCCTTTTATTCCATAAAATTTTCACTTGCACCCCTCATTTTCTCCATGTTTTGCGTGACCCCCCTCCAACATATATTTTTTCTATGGCCATTCCATAGGCAAATTATTCAGGTGCCCCCCTCCTGATAAAAAATAAACAGTCCCAAAGAGGAACACTGAAGGAATGAGATGGAAACTGCAAGATGTGCCTTCAATTTTAGTGCTTGAAAATGGAGTTTGAAGCTCTTGGGATTTCGATCATTGTGTATGGGAAATAGAATCGGTGGCATTTCTTTAAATTTCATCACTGTGAAAGGGATTTTGCCAAATTTAAGCTGGGAAATGGTATTGGGATCCTTGTTGGAGATCCTATCTTGAGGCCCGTTCACACTAGCAATTTTGTCACGCGACCTGAGCCGCGAATTTTGAACATACTCGTAAACGCGCGCGATTTGGCAGTGGCGGATCCAGAGGATCCAAACGGAACCCCCCTTGAGAAAGAACAATGAGTATGTTATTTTGATACCCAGACCACGCACGGCCGAGCTCTGACGAAACGGAACCCCCCTTTGTAAAATCCTGGATCCGCCACTGTTTGGGTTGCGATAAATTCACCATAAAATCGCCCCTCAAGTCGCGTGACAAAATTGCTAGTGTAAACGGACCTTTAGTCTGCTTGTTTGAGCGGACTGCATGTCTGCATTGCTAGAGGGTTTCCATACAATTGCTATACTAATTATTGGAAAATGTTGGTATTGTAGCAAAAATGCAGGGAACGAGAAGAAAAACTCGAAAAAATCAACGCCAAAATATCTGCAGCCCAGGCAGCAAAAAAGCCAGGTAAAACAGAGCTCACTCTCATCCATTCATCCCTTTAATTTTTGTTCTCTTTTATGTCACTATTTTTTCCTTGCTTTTTAAGTGTTACAATGTTTTTCCAACTCTACCTTTGCAGAACGACAGGTCAAATTAGCATACGTCATGACAGAGGCCAAACCACCGCCTCAGATCCGCCGGAAGCAGGCTCGTTACGGTACTGGACATAGCGTGGAGATACCTGTGATATCACCGGTTAAGAGTTCTTCTGCTACCAAATCATCCAACTCCTCTAAATCCAGTCATATTTCACAGTCTACTTCAAGTGTTCCCGCAGCACCAACAAGAAGGCCTGGTATGAAAACCGCTGCAATAGACCGTTTGCGAGTTCTCGAAATGATGCAGGAATGCGAGGCTTCGAGCGAAACGACTGACATTTCTTTGACTTATCTGTTGCTTAAAAGTTTATTTTTACGAGTGAACTGTGAACAAGTCAGAGAGAAAAGAGTGACAACAGAACAAGTCAGTCGTTTCACGCCACAAAGTGTGATTTCGTACGAAGCCTTGACTTCATGCATCATAAATGGCCTGTTTTATCAGAAATGCAATTAAAAATTGCTTTTTAGCGCAGTTTTCGTATGAATGTGAAAAATTCACGGTATGGAAGTGCTCTGACACTAATATGCCTGCATTATGAATTAAATGTGTTAGTGACTTAACTTATGAGGCGTTATTTATTTCAGCTCAAGCACCAATGATGAAAAAAACCATGAAACTAGTAAAGAATCAAAGGTAGGACATTGTGTGAGTCTGTGTGATGAATCACGTGACAGTGTGACACAGATCTTGCAAAAAGGCTGCGAATAACAATTGAATTTTGTGTAATGTCCCTGTATGGTGCACGTGTAAAAAGTTATGTATCAGGAATCGTGCGCGATAACTTTTGCGTCAAAAATCGTGCGCGATCACACGAATCTTATCCCATCACAAATCGTGCGTGATAACTTTTACGTCACATATCGTGCGCGTTAACTTATACATCACAAATCGTGCACACTAACTTAAGAGTCACAAATCGTGTGCAATAAGTTGTCTTAGATCATTGGCGAAAAGTTTGTGTAACAAATCTTCTAAATGAGCTAGTTTAACCATTTCTAATATCGTCTTTATCATATTTACACAGAAGTATAGCAGGAGCACAGATCAGGAGGAGATAGACCCCAAGGGACAACATAGTGCCTTTGTGTGGTGCAATGGAATTTTCACCCTGTGGTTTGTAATAAAAAACATAGACCAGTGGACATGCTTTACCATTCAAAAGGCAAAATTCTGGTACAATATTAAAATATGCGTACGTGTTCCCAAAAAGAGGTGTCAGCACACCTCATCAATACTTTGGGTGTATCAGGTGCGGATCCAGCTGTGGGGTGCAGGGGGTGTGCACCCCCCCTGAGATGAGCGATTTATGGTCAGTTATGCCTTTATTATCATCTATTTTTGATGCTCGAGTCCTGAATATAAATGGTGCACCCCTCCCTCAAAAAATCCTGGGGGTGTACCCCTCCCTCAATAAATTCCTGGATCCGCCCCTGGTGTATAGTTTGCCATTTCAGACCAGGTGTCAACCTATTGGGAATTCGTATAAGATTCTTTGATTTGGATTCATGCATATCAATGTATCTTCTCAAATGAAAGAAGCAAAAAAAACAAGGGCATGAACACATGATCTGAAATAGGAAAACAAAGTAAAGAGGTCTATTAGCTTTACAGTCTACACAGTTTAGAACTCTTTTCATGGCATATTCTTAGCTTCTGTCCATCACATTTATAACACTCAGTCACAAAAGCCAAATTTATCCAATTCTATACTTTCACATACCCATAATGTCTTGTTTTTGGGGGTAGTTATTATAATTCAAATTTGTTTGATTTGAATTACAATAACTACCCCCAAAAACAGAAGGTATTATGGGTTATGCAAAAGTAGAGAATACATCAAGGATCGAGTTCTTAAGGTGCAGAAATATAAGAAAAGTACTCCAAAGCTTATGTTCCCAGATCTATATTTCCCTTGCCTCAATACAGGCACAATTATTGTGAACTTTCAGGGCAAAGGTAAAAGGAGACTCTGCTCTCAGGGTACAAGTGGAGAAGATTACATTTTTGAACTCTTTCCCCAATTGCTCTTCTATGAAATAGTCAGGAGAGCTAAGAGGGACTGAAAGAGACTAAGAATAATGGATGGAGTAAAACAGATTTTCATAAAATGTGGTAATTTATTTAGACATTAATAGCATCAATTTACTAATAATTTGATTTTAAATAATTATCTCAATTTCTTTGTTAGTCTGTGGGTGTATATTATTATGATAATTATATATAACTATAGCAACAATTTGAAGATAACAATTACCTCTTTAAGAGTATTTATGTAATCCTCAAAGAAGTTAATAATGGTATAACTCTGTTGCACTCTGTAAAGGAAACCCTGGATAGAGCAGATTTTGTATGACCAAAAAAAGCTTGCTGCATGGTCAGTGCTGTGAAAGTGCCTTGCCACAACTGTCATGTTTCCTAGAATTTTGACATGCCTTGACTGTGAGCTTTTCAGTCATAATCGAAATCTGCTCTATAGTTTGTCTATTTACACTGTGTTCTGAAAGACAAATTTATTCTCACTTCTGATTTGCCAACAATGTATCCTCTCAGAGATATAGATTAAATTATGACCAAGTATTGACATCTGTCATAGTGAATTTGACATCAATTATCATAACAGTGTAACAATGTAATTAATATGTTTCCAGGGTAGCAAGATTTGAGCAACAGACTTTGTCTCAATTTCTGAATATTATGATAGCACCAACCCAATAAACAATTGTACATAAGTAATAGATCAAACATGAGAGTGTTTCATCTGGTATTGAAACACTAAGAAGCAGGTTGAAAAAATGAAGTACACCTGAGTTTTTAACCAACTTTGAGGTGTTCGGATAGAGAATGAAACACTCTTTCAAGTGTTTGATCTAGCTTTTCAAACCCCCATGAATAATTCTAGGAGAAAGTCAAAGCGAAACTTGGCCAAATTTTATTTTAATTAAGATCACATATCCAAATCACTGTCAAGGTAATGATTTGCTTTGTCTCATTAATTATTCATGAGTTTGAGAATAACATTTCTAACCCTACAAGGAGTAGAAGTATTTTGAAAATGAACAAATAAATTCATACTGACAGCAAATACGTTTGTCTGGTTAACTGTTTAAACCCTAGAATATATCTTGCCATCATTACCCATAATTTTTATGATTTTGTGAAGGATGCAAGGGACTAAAACAAAAAACTGGAGCTTGGAATTTTTTCTGAGAAGAAACAAAATCACATCACTTGTAAAAAAAACCTCACTTGTAGTTTTGCAGAAATTCATCTATGATGTATAAAAAATAATAGATGAAATTCAAGTATTTAAATCTTCTATATCATTCTATCATTCCAATCCCTTATCTGCACTTTAGTGCAAATCTCCCTTACACAGCAAATCCAAAAGAATTATAGTTAACTCAGTAAAGGTGCATTAACAATTTTTTCACAGTCCAAATCCCATAAAACTGTAACTGCTTAGTTTCTACTTAGCTTATTAGCAAGACGTTTGAGATGGGGAAAACATTATGTCTAAAGCAATTTTGCATTCTATTAAAAAATAAATATATCATTCATCTATATATACTGAAATGGACTGAGAAAGCATTGCTCTTAGACCTGGTTCAGATGTCGAACTTTTGCCTCATCGAATCTAATTGCCTGTTAAGGACAACGGCTAAGAAAATGCCAAGAATTACTACATAAGACATCAGCTCTATTACTTAGCACCAGGTGACAGCATGGGTTAAGTTTGGTATACATAATTCTACTAGTTTCAATGAAAAACAGTGCTCAACCTCAAAGGCAATTAGATCAATGCGACAAAAGTTTGATGTCTGAACTGGGCCTTAGTCTTGAAATATTCTCAATCTGTACTCAATCTGACATAATTATCTTTATAATACCTCTTTTCCACCATGAGTTCTCAAAATAAGGCATTTTACTCCTGTGTGCCTTTTTTCTAGCAATTCTTAAACTTCACTCAACTGATACCATTAATCAATTTATATATAAAACGTTTCCCCTCAATCATAGTTATCCCTGATTTTTCCTGATTGCTGTATTATTTGTTGTTATAGCAAGCAAACCTACAAGGTTTATATTTGTAATTTTCCTCCTACTGGGATACCTGTGTTTTGTTTCTATAGAAACCTAAAAGTGCACCACATGATTTTATACACTGGAAACTATCCCAATGTATTGCCAGCCAGCTTAGCTAGGATACCTTGGCACTCCAGCAGCCAGAATTTGCATCTTCCCATGTTTTAGAAGGAGTTTTCAAGAACAAATTTTGGATCAACTTGAGCAACTTTGGCAGCATAGAAGGCATGCATTACTGTGAGGACTAGCTGCATGTTGGTGAACTCTAGTTCCTTTAAAATCAGAAAATGTCATTCATGAATGTTAAAGATTTTAGGTTAAAAATTCTTTTTAAATCACAAATGTAAATGAGAAAATGTAGTTAGGACTGCAGAGGACAGGAAAACATTCTGCATAGAGAACAAAAGCTGAAATCTTGGCATTCATGGCAACATGTGGATAACCTGTCCAAGCTTTTGAAGCAGAGGTGGTATTAGCCTGCGTAGCGGCCCTCTAGAAGGATTGGGGGGCCTGTGGGGAGGGGGA
>WUAP02122416.1:0-15886 GCA_015163945.2 Stichodactyla helianthus | reverse complement strand
ACAATCCAGTGGATGTGGATATAATAAAACAATTATTCCACTCAATCTCGTCGTACATGGCTCATAGCCGACTCGGCACTTTGCGCCTCGTCGGCTATGAGCTCATGTACGACTCGATTTCGTGGAATACTTGTTAAATACACCATGCATAACACCTTAGTGCCTTCCCAACAGCAATGGATACACATTGTTTAAGTAATAGGACTTTTTCATGATTGCGTTATTTGACTACCACTACCAGCTCCTTATTCAGATTTTTCTACTCTGGGAATAAAAAGACAGTATTAGTAAAATTTGCCTGACAATAGAAGCCACTCAAAGCATTCTGGTAGTGGTAGTCAAATGATGCAATCATGCAAACGTCTACCCTGCGAGCAGAGGTTTTTTCCCGACAGCCAGCCCCACGGAGGGTCAGGAAAAAAAACCTCTGCTCGCAGGGTAGCAAACGTCCTAGACAGAAACAACTCTTGGAATTTTCAAAGTTTAGTAACTCTGTGTATCTTGGCAGAATTTGTATGACTTTTTAGTTAACGTTCAAGTTTTGATACGTGTTCAAAAGAAAATAATTCAAGTTAATCCATAGCGTGTCAAGCCTAAGGTTAAAATTACACAACAGACTTAAGCAGACGTCACACACAGGCTAACATGGGCATGTACTGATGATATAGAGTATAAGACCTACAGCAGCCTTCACTACACGAGTGACTTCCTTTAGATGACGTCCACAGGCTTTACCCCTCACACATAGCCATGACGACCCGCTAATGTTTGTTTTCTTTGGTGCCTAAGCCTGCCTAACACTTTTACGATTAGCTTACTTAGCTTGTTCTGGGTCAGTACCGTTATGCTATCGACTCACGTCAGAAAGATCAGCGTTGATGCCTTTAGATGCACTGTGTATATAATGTGTAGCAGAACTCGAGGATTTGAATAAACACTGTGGCTTCAGGTCAATGATTTGGCATAACCTTCTTTTGAACGTCAGTCTAGGCAGAGGTCTAGGTAAAGCAGAGAAGATACATCGAGACATTTTGAATCCATAATACCAAGATCGAATATTTAAATATTTTCTACTTTTGCACAGGAAATTAACAGCTGACCTTTAAAGTTTTCTATTTGTGTGATTATTTGACAAAGCTAGTTTTTAATCGTTAGATCGTGAAAGAGGGAGTTGAATAATCAGTTTTCTTCTCTTTCATATGCTGTAGTAATTCTGCGCATCATGTTTTAACTGGTCGTTTCCTTCATGACACTATAACGTGTCCTTTCATCGTTTTTATTTATGGGATCATTCCGTATTTGTAGTTAGAACTCATTTTCAAAATTATCTGGGAATCTTTAAAGCCCAATTAGTCTATGCAAATGTCTGTCAACAAAGGCATCGATGATTGGATAGCTAAGAGCTCCCCTTTCACGACGTAACCTTACAGCAGCTTCCTGTTCAAAAAAGTACTCTCCTGTTGCCAGGACAGCTATTCATGACTTCCGAAGGAGTTTTAGAGAGGAAAAATCGAGAGAGGCAAAAGGAAAACCATATATGATGAATCTGTCGGATGTAAGCAATCAAGAAGAGAGCTCAACTAGGACTGCCTCTCTATTGTCTAGCGATGTAGGCATAAGCATTCTTGTAGTAATATGCACACAGATATACAGAGGAAGGACTGACAAAACCCTGTTTCCACTAGACGGATTTCTGTAATTCGATACTGAGTTCAATTTAGGCTTGAATGTGTACTTAAGATGTTTTGACTTTTAATTTGAACGCATTTTTCGTAATTTGCGCAGCGTTAATTTTAATCGTAATGTTCATGGTTGAAAGACATTTCATTATTATGTCGAGCTTCTGTGATTTGCCTGAGATCAGTTAGCATTGATTGTAACCTGTAAGAAAACAAAAGGTAATTTTGAATAACAGCAATTTTGCATTGGATGTTGGATTGCAAAGACCCAGAAAGCCTCGCTCTCAGTAACGATTTGTTTGTTTGAGGCGGGTAAAGTCATAGAACCGATAACTGCCAATAATAATACATTCCTCGAGTATTGACTCTTTTGGCTATTGTTTTGATGAAAGCACTGATGAAGTGACGAACTCATAATTACGCTGGTACGTTAAGTTGCTCACAGTAAATCCATGTTACTCAAGAAAAGAAAGAAGAAAGTCCGGTAAACGTCCTTAATTCAGAGTAGGTTGATGTAGTTCACAGTAGTGGAAGACAGACATAATTCGAGTGCACTCGATGTTTCCTTATTTATCCATACTCATCTCTTGTTTTTCAGATTCCATCAAGCCAGAACCCAAAAAGAAGACCCAAATGCCTACATTGATAATGGAAAGTTCACCTAAATTTATAACTTGTCCTGATTGCGGTGAGAGATATAATAATGGAAGAAAGAGGAGACTTATCGATACTTGTGGTCATCCAAGATGTTATTCTTGTCTGTTCGAGGACAATCCTTGTCCTCTATGCGAAAGTGAGTACTCTTTAATGTCTTACTACAGAAATGATTCATAAACCTCGTCAAATATCAGCTGCAGACTAAAAAAAGGTTTCGCCAAAATCTGTGGAAATTTTAAGAATAACAATATCTACTTTGCTCAATCTAGCCTTTTGTTTAATATCATTTTTAGTGCAATATATGTTTTAGGAAATACTACGCTTTCTCTCATTTCCGGGGCTGGAATGTTTTGAAAGTATATTTTTGTTCTTCTTGATGGTCTATAAGCGTGGGTGATAGGTGTTTGTGTGTAGGGACATGAGCTGAAGAATGATCCATTAATTTTCGCCTGTAACTTGAGTGTGTTATGTAAAAGAGCGTGCAAGTCCTAATACCTGGCAACGTGATGTGCACGTTACGGCTCGCTGAACTATCTTCTATCTTTTGCAGAAAAAGTTTCAACTTTTTTCTTAAAATCCTTGTTTGAGAACTAGAAGATGTGTTTACAGTGTTTTTCATTAACATGCAAAATACGCACAAGCAGAATTTGAGCCAGCTCAATATTTGAACAAGTATCGCAGCTCATATCTGTTACTATATCAACTGCTCAAGGACTTTTTGACATATATGCACAGTTCCTTGATATTCTGACATTCTGGTGCATAGCTCTACTAGGTTTTTGAGGATTTACTAGCTCGAAATGATAAACTCAGGGTTCGAATTCAAGCGGCTTTTCATTTATTGTAAAGTATGGTAAATAATTCCAAGTTCAATTTGCCAATAAAGGTTCGTTTCGAAATTGCTTGTCATCTATCTTTTAATCCCTAACTCTTGATTTGACATACTTTCTGGCTTAATTCTTTTTAAGACAGTTATTGTCCGAGATCAATCACTGTATCTTCGGTTCTAAAACAACATTTATTAACTCAAAAACAAGGATCTAACAATCAAAAAGCATTCATAGGAGTTATACAGAGTGCTAGAGAATGTCAATTAAATTGCTGACTGTTGCTGATCTAGAGTTGACAGAAATATAGCCTTTTGAGTCTGTTCACTTAGCAAATCTAATTTTAAAATGTATAAGCTTAACCTGTCAAAGAGAGCAGTTTTAAAGCATATCAGAATGCTTCAGGGCAAGACTAGAAGAAATTTTACATATAAAGTCCTGTTATGTTTTTAAAATCTCAGTTTTTCTAAGAGTTCTTGCTAACACGTCGTAATACTTGTTTAAGAATTGTCCTCCATATTGAAGTATGTGTTAATTAATAAGTCAAGACCACCTCTTTCGCAACTTATGTGTTTTGTTTGCAAAGTTTAGAGCAATCAACACACCAAAGACCAATCATCTTCAGTTAGCCTTTGTTATGCAACTCAAATACTGAGACGATTATGACACAAAGGTGAGCAACCTGTCTACTGAAGTGCAGGCTCAGTTCTTGGGCCCCTCTGCATTACCACGAAAATTAGCTCAAAGAGTTGGTTTATCGTTTCCGTCATCTTTCATCGACGTTTTCAATGATGGTGTTATAGAGAAATGTCAGTGAAATCTTTTATGTACTCTCACAACAATCGGTGCATGTTCTATATTTTACATCAGTAGTATTAGCTTGGCTTCATTCCGGGAACAAAAGTTTATTTTTTCCTTGATCTTTACAAAGTCTCCTAAGAAAAATATAAATTTTACCCCAAACTCAGTGAAACAACAAAAACTAACATCTTTCCTGATATTTTATGATACTTGTCAACCTCTTTGTCGAATCAATTTTTAAGTTGTTGATATCAACGACTCAAAATCAAGAACCGTAACTTGATGTTGTGTACTAAAGATTCGAGGCAATCGTCCATTATCCCCCTTTTATTTGTTCAATGTACTTCTGAAATTGTTTAGAACCAAAGCGAGAGTAATTCAAACCCTTAATTCATTGGCATCGTACGTGACAATATTATGATCGTTGTTCTAGTGAAGCGTTACAACTGCTCAACTGGAAGAGCAGTCAAAACATTCTATGGACAGGAAAAAGTCGTTATTTTGATTAGGTTAGAAAATTCAGATAAACCCATGACAAGAAGCAGGTATGGTTAACGTTTACTGAGTCAGTCCTTACGACAGCGAACATCCACACAGAAAGTACAATACCAAGGAAAACCTAATGAAGACAATTTGAACATTGGATGATGGAAAGAGAATTTGGGAGGTAGTTTGAATAAATGGATGCTATACGTGGATTTGAGAACAATACTGACAACGGCTCATTGATTAAGACAATAGCTCGTGCGTCATGAGGTGAAAACTCTGCGGCAATCCCAGTAGGCATTTCCTGAACAGCTTCCCTTAAGTGCTGTATGTGTTGTTTATTTAATGGAAGGACAGAGTCTGTCCATTTCCTGGCCAATTTCCTGGTCATCGACCATTAGTGCTGCACCAAAATACAGCAGTGGGTATGATGAGTGGGAGACGCAAACCGTATTGGCTCAAATTGCTTTTTGCTCTGGACCAATCAAAGTGAACTAAAATGCAAGTCATCCAATCACAATGCTTGAGGTCGAAACGTACATTTTCTGAAAATTGTTCATTAGTATTGTATAGTATTGTGCGTACCAAAACACAACTATTGTTTGTTTAATACCCGTTAACATTTCCTTGTACATTAAAAATCAAAACACAGGAAATGTAGGAATCGTTTGTTTAACATCGTGAACGAGAAAGCATTCTTTATTTTATGAACAAAATCCTATTTCCAAAGAGAAAGAGGTGGGTTCGTTATGGTTAGCTGGCTGTGT
Source organism: Stichodactyla helianthus (assembly GCA_015163945.2). Lineage (NCBI taxonomy): Eukaryota > Metazoa > Cnidaria > Anthozoa > Actiniaria > Stichodactylidae > Stichodactyla > Stichodactyla helianthus. The sequence continues at coordinate 10,669 of WUAP02122416.1, read as the reverse complement.
CGATCACTTCGGGTGACAGGCTAAGCGACAGGACGGGATTTTATCCTACGCTCTTTGATTTTACACGTTTATTTAGCGCTGTAAATGAAATTTTTACGAGAGGGTTTTCGATCCATTCGTCTACAACTAGGAAAAGGATAGCTACTCGCATGTCTGCATTATCTAATGGCAAATATTATGGATGCTGGCAGATGAGATGCAAATGAGACAATAAGCATATTGTATTGAGCCCATAGCCTCACTTGTATGATTCTTATCAAAATAAAGTAAAATCTGATTGTGCGCTGAACTGTAATTACAGCTATTCGGCTTGTTTGCTTTGGGGAGAGGCGAGGGGTAGGGTGGTAAAGATGATTATGGGATATGGTGTTGGGCTTCCTGTCTATCCCATCGCTGACCACAAGTCATTTCTATCTCTCGATTCAGAGCTGCCAAAGCAAAGGCCAAGAACAGATTCAAGCGCAAAACCAGATTCTGATGAAAACATTGATAAAAGCCAACAAACCGGAAGCGGAAGTCTAAGAAAGAGCAAGGATTATGTTGGGTCTCATCCAAATCTATCGAATCTCAAAGAAATGCACAAAAATCGTTCAGCGACGTTACCACCTTCATTTAGACAAGGTGAGAGGACAGGAATACACTGTATGGCTTAGCACAGTAATACGCTAAACAGAAAGTATAAGGGAAGAGAAATGACAAACCACAATGCAGTGCCGTGATTAGATCATTCTTGCTATTTTCTTGGTCACTGGGTCACTTGGTCACTGGGTCACTTGGTCACTGGGTCACTTGGTCACTGGGTCACTTGGTCACTGGGTCACTTGGTCACTGGGTCACTGGGTCACTTGGTCACTGGGTCACTGGGTCACTGACGCACTGTGCGTATTTTTCTGCGAGTTAAAGAAACCTCTGGGGGGAGCATGACTCCTCAGCCTCCTTCCTGCGGGGTTATTTGATTCAGTACTAATCCACGCTCGACTTTTCCCGAATTCGCTTGGATGATCACGAAACAATGGTTCCAAGTCGAGGTTGGCCTTGATAAGCAATGGAATCAAGTTCAGTCTCAACTTGAAACCATTGTTTCCTGATCATCCAAGCGAATTCGGGAAAGGTCTACTAATCACAGCTTACCAGAAATCAAACCAAGGGAAAGAAGGGGACTGCTCGCAGTCTAATCTTCACGTTATCATTGTTTCCTTCCAACGGAAGGAACAACGTTGTCAAGAGCATCATGTGCGCGCTAAGTCTTGGAAGTCCATTGTTGACCAAAAGTGCCATCATAACACTCGTGACAGGTGCCTAAATGGCTTGATTCATTACTGATAAAAGCTTCTTCCGCGAGTCACTAGTTTAACTAAAAAAGTCTGCCGTCATGAATAGTTTGTTATTTTAGTTTGGACATGAATACTCTCACCTTATGACAGCAGTTTCATTAGCTTTGATTACCTCTGCGGATATTTGGGGTTTGACATAATTCGATAGCGTGGGACTTTTCCTTTATTACTAGCCTCTCCCTTTGTTTTTCCGGATAAAGTGGTTTCCTTTCTTCTTGTTAACTTGAAGAAAATCTGCCATCTTATTTTTCTTTTTGTGTACTGAGCGGATACTGATAACCACACGTGGTTTGTTAAGTACCACTTCTGATCTTCTTTAATCAACCTACTAGTTGGATTTCGATTTAAATTAAAGTGTATTCAAAAGTCTAATACGGAATTTCTTGGATTTAAAAAGATACATCAGCACGTACTTGGATCCGTGAGGGCCGTATAATTAGCATCGAAAAATCTAAGAAATAAAACCAGTAGATTTTTTCATGTTATGTGGAACGCTGTGTACAGATTTACATAAGACAATGATAAATGAATCCCTGATGGAAAATTTGTTAAGCCATAATCTTTGCGGGAAACAAAACGTACCATTTGCTATCGCGTGGAAAAACACAAACACTATCTCCCTCCTCTGTTTTTATCTCTACACGTTTTTTTATAAAGTAAGCAAAGATTGATCGGGATTAATTCATCTTTGTCAGTTTTTGAAAGTAACGGTGAAGATGCGGTTGATTAGTAAGAAATAGAATATTACTCATTAGGAATGGATTCCATCGGTTGACATGAGTCTCCTTCGGCTGTCAGTTTAAAACCAAATGCAATCAAACATCTTGAACTCAGAAGGCACCCCTTTTCCGCTTCAACAACAAGCCATGATTAAGAAGGAAACCGCGGGCCGCTAGCTTGTTTTAAGACTGTGTGAAATTAGTCTACACATTGTTAGCATTCTCTTGTCTCATAATGAAATAGAAAAATCCCTCTAGTGTTTACTCAGGATCAACACTGACCCAAAAAGTGCTCTGGGATAGGCCGAAAAGTTTGCTCAAACACTGAATAATCTAATAAGCGTCTTCAGCAAATAGAAAACACAAAGGAGTATTTTTGAGAAGTTGTCGAAACTCCTATAGTCGGCCGTAAAGTACGGTATGCTCAAGTTTAAGAGAGTGAAACCAAAGGTAGAAAATGTATCGAGCGAAGGAGAAGCCTCGCTGCGCAAGAAAGCCCTTATTCAAGGTTTCGATTTGTAGACCTCATAACATTCAACTTTCTGAAACGGCTTAGCTTGACAACTTAATGCTCATGGCTTTGTTGTTTTTGATTTTACAGATAGTTACTTCAGATCGCTGTATCGCTACGAGCCACACGGTTCTACAGGTAGGATAAACGCCTTATAGAAGGCTTTAATTAGTAAACTTTTTGGGCATTAGAACATTTGCAATTCATATTCTAGAACGACAGAGTTAGTTTGGGATCACTTTACGAATCATTCAACACAGGCTGAAAGTCTGGATCGAACTACTGTGATATTGTGCGAGGTCGAGAGCTGGTGTGGACAGATTCTAGTGTTACGAATGACTCACTATGATATCTATCAGTCAGCTATATTAGAACCATTTGTGTTCTGCCCTGGAAGAGTATTCAAGAGCATTTGAGGTCAAATTATGAATCTTTTCAACGTTATAAATATCTATTATGTCTAAAAGGATCAAAGTTTTGTAAACTAATTTTATAATTGTTGACTGCAATCATTTTTTCACAGAAAACCTCAGTTCTTCTCGAAGCTCAAGCCCGCTAATTCCACGGCCAAAGAGCATGCCACCGAGTTACCACAAATCGCTGGAAAACTTGCACGAGCAATTCTGGAAAAGTGTACAACTGGCAGAGAGAAAATGGAGTCCAGCCAAATCACGTGAGTACTCCTTATAGTGTTCAGAATGAACTGGAAATGTAAGGGAAGATAACTGTGGATAAAAACACGAAATAAATGCCTCAAAATATTTTTAATTCGGAGAAAAAGTGCTATTTCTCATTCTTAGTTTTCACTGAAGTCATGGCAGCCTGCATGTTGGCGTACCGTTATGGAAAGACCTAGCTATTGTTTGGTACACCAACATGGCACCACCTTTCTATCTAATATACACACAGGAATGAATGAAAATCAAGAATAGAAATAGAGAATAATACATGGGCGCGCGGAGATATGGAATTTATCTTCGAGTGTTCCATTTGATATCTCACGAGTGAGCGCAGCGAATGAGTGAGATATCAATGAACACGAGAAGATAAATTCCATATCTCCAAGCGTCCATGTATTTTTCTGTTTATTATATAAACTATAGTGTTTTCAAGGATTTCTACCACTGGATACTAAAAATTGGATTGGTTGATATTTTCACATGTGAAAAATATCGTATTTTTACGTGTGCTGAGATACGACATTTCTCAGTGGTAGAAATCCTTGTAGTAAAACACTGTAGTTTATATAATAAAAATATTTTCAAAACATCCAAAGAATAATCCATTAAGCCAGGAAATGTTTGTCGTTGTTTAGATATTTGTATAGCTTTCAGTCAAAAAGTTCGGCTCCAATGTACATTAGGCAAATATAGGACAGCTGGCCTACTTGAGATTTGTCTTATGGCATCACTTGAAGGGGAGGGGGAGGAATAAATCCAATTATTTAGGCTAAGACCTTACTCAGCAAACGAGGCCTGCTCCAAAGTCGTTTGCAATCGACGAAAAGATCAAATTCACGCAATCTAGCCAATCAGTAACAAGTGAATCCCGGCCGTACTAGGACATACGAGAGGGTTGCAACGTTGATAGTCTTCAAATTGACGCCTGCGCAATATAAATGAATAAATTATTTTTTATTACTAAGGCGAAACATCCTTCATCTCAAAGGCAAAATCTGGCTACGTAAACCGGCAATACCAAAGACTATATAATGTACAAAAACAATATGAATTATATGTGAATGCATGCGATGGATCGACATTACCCTGATGATCGAGATGAACTATTGACTAATAAGCTAACGATATTTTTTACCTTAATTTTGACAGGCAAGAAAAATGGTGACGAGGAAACACCCTCAGAGGAAGAAAAGAGCAAGACTTGTTCTCAAGCACCAGCTTCACCACCCCCCGAGATTGTAGACTGCCCCGCTCCAAATGTCGTCAGGCTACCGGTCCCTTCAGCCGCGTACCCCAGGTCCCCCCGTGTGCTGTACCATCACCTGACGGCTGAAGAAAGAATGAATGAACTAAGACAAGAAATCAGCAGGAAGGCACAGGAGCAAAAGGAAGCCAGCAGACCCAGGTCCTGTTCCGATATCCTTCAGCCACAATCTCTCAAGAATATCAAGAATGATGCCATCGACCTCGGCACCACGACCAGTGCTCGGCCACAGTCGTGGTCACACATTCAATTCCCACCTACAAGTGCGCAAGTGATTCCTAACGACTACCGATCGTCATTAAGTCTATCCGACCACTCGTACGATTCAAGGAATTCGTCATGTTCCAGTCCACCGAATTCGTGGTCCCCGACGCTTCACCGAAGCGCCAGTCCTCAGTATTACTCCTCAGATAAATCCTCCGACGTGTCATCGATTCATTTGTCGGATACTTGTTCGGTCAGTTCCGGAGATTCCGACTCGATTCACTCGGGAATCCGAAGTCCATCTTCCAACAAAAATGAGAGAGTGTTTAGTATTCCAAGACCGCACAGCGCACTGGAAAACTACAGCAGTGGATCCAGTCCTACGCAGCCTCCAATAAGATTTCCTGTCAATCCTTTAGCGAATGTTACTTACTGGGTTGTCGACTCCGGGAAAAAGTCGCTAGACGGTCAACCTGGGCTTAAGGAGACTAACCTCGACGACGTAATCCGAACCAGGCCTAGTAACAATGGAACAACGCATACGCAAACTCACTGGAATGGACAGACCAAGCGTTCGCCGACAACTGTCATCAACGTTCAGACTGAAGTGAGCACACTATGATCATAGATTGTTGGATATTTTAAAGGAGAACAATCATATTGTACTTTGATATCTGTAAGGCTACTGCAAAGCATACAGAAACCGAAAATCCGCTAAAGTTGGCGTCTTGAAATTTCGTAAAGTGACAATTGCATGTCACAAAAACACATTGACACACATACATACCAAAAACGTCTCTTAGCGAAGAGAAATGGCCAGGGCTGAAAATTTAGACTAAAAAAACTTGAATAGTAATATCTACCTTAAATGGATTTGGATATGTGCAGGGTCGGTCTTTGCATAAGCAATTAACAGTGGGAAGATTTTGCCTGCCTGTTAAAACGTACTGTACTGAGTTGACGTGTTCCTAAAGGCAAGAGTTTGTACCATTTCGGTGCGGCACTTGCCAGCTTTTTGGAGGACAAAAATTACCGAAGGGTCCAAAAAAACTTAACAAAAATATATAACAATTTTTTTTTCAAAACAATTTGATGGTCAAATGTGAATTTTGTAGTTTAACTTCCAGTACTTTATATCAAAGGTTATCATCTCCAAGTAACAAAAATGAAAGGAGATAGGTTTTTCCAAGCATAAATATAACATTGTTCTGTCATTAGATTAACGTTGAGACATTCAGTGCTGCTGGCAGCCAAAAGAAGCCATTTTTAGCACTTTTAATTATTGTCATTTTCATCGATTGTCCATACGATGGTTTTGGTACGACCCATCCGTATCGCTTATCTTCTTTGCTTTGAGGCAGGACTACCTTTTTGAAATAGCCTATACGCATATTTCAAAAAACGTTGTCACAGCCGAAGCAACAATTCAAGTCCGCAAGGCAAAAATTCAATAATTCATCCATTTAGACGCGGTTATTTTAGTCTTTTTACACGTGTATCATCCGAATGCTCAGCTAAAATATCCTGACTACAGTTTTCTTTCGGTCTCGATTTATGGCTTGTTGCTATTGGCTGTGACAACTTTGTTTTTCTTTTTCTTTTGAAATAGTTGTATATGTATACCATGCTGCACTAGGCATAGGAACCGATGCCGAGTGAGATTTTATGCGCCTTAATTTTTCTAAGGCTTCAATTATTTGCACATATAGTAGTGCCATTTTGTCAAGTTTATATTTGTGTTAGTTGATTAAGACTGACGAGAACAGTACGATGTTTCTTCTGTCTTCATGAAGGGCTGTTCGTAGAAATGATATTAACTTAGCTTATTTTACTAATTCTTCAAGAAAACCATTTCAAAAAGAGTAGACAAGAGATAATATATTTCTTATACACATTATTTTCCTAGTTTCACCAAAAGTTACATAAGACGAAGAATTTTGATCTGGGATGACAAGGCCAAAATGTGCTGCACTATACATTAAAATGTATATAAGTTTGAGTTGTCTCATTTTCAGCTTGTTAAGACGTGACAAGCTCTAAACACGATTTCTAGGAAGTCTTTCATGTAATTTTCTGTTCCTGTTTGATAAACCAATTAAAATCTTTAGACAATGCACAACGTGCAGTACCCTAAGTGCCAGAGGTCCTCTCGCTCTGTGGGCGGACGCGAAGCCGCAAGCGCCAAAGAGCCTCTGGAACCCAGGGTAAACGTGCAGCACATTTTAATACATTTTATCAAATATAATCTTTTTTTTTATTACGGTAGTGCTTTTCATGATAAATAAGATATTGATAGAGAGATTAAAAATGTTTAATTAAATGGTGTGGCGTTATATACGTGTTATCAACAAAAAATATTGATGGGCAGGAAAGGGGGATGATGATAGACAAGCCCCTAATGTTATAGCACACTCCTGGGTTAATGTAAAACGGTTTTGGTCACCCTGTGGATGAGTAAGGGAGCGAGGCCATTTTGGGCAAAATTGTATTCAATGAATAGAGTAATCCCTTTTGATTGTCATTATTCATCAAAGTGTATTCTATCACTGAACTTCGGGATCTTTTAAATTCTATTTCAATTATTAGTATACAAGAACTCATAGAATTCGAAACAATTCAATTGCAAGGTGCATTACACATCACAGTAGATATATATAATTACAAATATGTGAATTAACGCAACGCTGTTCGTAATGATCCACACTACAAGATAAAATAATTGAACACTTTTAACGCAATAAGTGTTCAAAATTTTGTTTTTCTACAACAGTAATGTACAACAGAGTGCAAGCCTTATTGCTCATAGTCTCGATCTCACGCACACGATTCACTTTTGGCATTAGCGCGCAAACCTCTCACGGACATTGCACCATGTCTCCTCACTGCCTCGTTTTATAAAGCAGTTTTTGTATAGAGCGTTTCACGTGCCGTCATGGCGGCCATGTTGGTGTACCTTAGACAAAGGACGTCTAATTGGGTTCTCTTGATTGGAACACCAACATGGATGCCATGTCTTTTGGTCCACGTGACAAGGAGTGAAAACTACTCTACTTTCAATCGGCATCACAAATTAACGAGAATACTTTCCAAATACTTTACGTGTCACAACCGCCATATTGTTGCACGAACCTGACATGCGATTCACGGTTGGTTACTGTTGTAGTATCCTCCAACATGGACACCATGTATTATATCATTACATTATGCTGGGTTTGACTGAAACCCAACAGATTGATAGCAATTGTAAACGCAGCACAGATACTAAATGCAACTGGAAATCAGATAGTAAGCACTTAAAGTAGAACAAAGTCATGGTTTAAAATAAGCACTTGAAAAATGACAGGTCTTGCCGAGTTCTCAGCTGATTAAAAAACCCCACTCCACTAACAAGAGTTGGCCAACATGTACAGATAATTCCTTGGCAAACAGGAATAAATTAAACGCCAATCCCCTTGCCTATTTTGTTGGTAGAAGAAAAGTTACTAGCAAAAAAGTTAGCTTCCAGCTAAGAAGACCATTAGATAGCTAAAAGGCCTGGCTTGACTTTCATTACGCTTTTGGCCTTATTTGACTTTTCCATCGGAAAACCAAGTAGGGTAGTGAATATATCTGTGCGGGGTTGGTTGTGTAAAATTTTCCAGGAATTGATGTCTAGAATCGATGCAGAAGGTTTAGGTTATCTTGAGAAGTCTTGTAAGGGAGTTATTAAGTTGCAAAGGTGTGAGGTTTTTCCCTGGACAGAGGGTATGAAATGTTTGTTATCCAAGGCTCAAGATTTTGCCGACCCCCCCCCCCCCCCCACGGCATAATAAATGAAAGCCCCCAGATTATGCCAGGGCTTGGTTGGTTTGCCCAAAATATCGGTTAATGATATTTTTGAGCATCCTGTTAGGAGTTAGGGTGGAGTTTCTCAGGGGGGCGTTGGTCATGGGACTTGTTAGACGTCCTGACCGTAACCATGACTCGATAGCGTTACGTTCGTACGAGTAACCATCTGCAAGGAAAAATAGAAAAACATCAGAGGATTATTTAATTCAAATTATTTGATAACTAATAAAGTTGAGGTTATGGAATTTTCTTCGAAACAAAAAAAGCCACATTTTATGTCATTTTAGCAATTCTGTTGCACGATGGACCTGCGATTTTACGGCTTCAGATCGCGCACAAGTCGCCACCAATTCGAACATACATGCTCTAAATTTAGTGCGAACACGCGCGATTTGGATTGCCATAAATTCGCTACTGAAATCGCTGCTCAAGTTGCGCGACAAAATTGCTGGTGTAAATGGCCCTTTAGACTGGTCTACCACAGGTAGCCCAGTAAAAAGTTTAATCTCAACAAGGGTAAAGACAAATAGGGCATTACTTGTTCATACAGGATTGCTTAAAGGGGATTAGATAATACTAACCTGCCGCTATGACTGGGTCGGACATCACTTCTCTGGATATCGGGCAAAGATACTCATCAGGAATATTGTCATCTATTTCTTCCTTTTTAATGTCGTTAATGCTTCTCAGGATTTTGTTACGATGCCCAACAGGACCTAACCAATCAGAAAAGACCATTCAATATATTAATAAAGACCATTTAATAAGTGGAATTAGGCCTGTTTCATGTACGCAATATGGGGAAAAGCACGAGGACCCTATGTAGACTCTCACAAATGCTTACTTGTATTCAGGTGTGAATCATGATTTGCGGTATGAATGGAAAATGGCAAGGCACGTTGGTCAGAGAACCATTGAGGAAAGGATGAGAAGGAAACAATCTACAATCTTGGACAAAACTGCTGTGACATCTTCTGTTTTCGTTGCCTTGGTGCTCAAAATAGACCGGATTTTGTTCGAGTGGGAAACGGTAAGTCAATTCGTAGCCGTACCGTAACAATGCCGTACTTTAATGCAACGGTAACTACGTCTTGTGATTGGATGGCTCACAAAAAAAACAATGGGAAGCCATTTCAATGTTACTGCATACCGTACCGTGTACGTGCTGTAAGTCAGTACCGTGATTTTCCCACTCATACGAAATCCGCTCTAACCTTTTCCACTGTCATGGCATTCCCCCCCTTCCTTCCCCTCCCTTCCGTCTCAATGCTGATTCTAGTGGTTTTTTATTTTGTGTTCAGAGGGAGAGGGGAAGGAAAGGTGTCGGCATAGTCTTAATCAAATTGAATGACATGCACTAACACAAGGAGACCTGTTAAAGTCAAGATTGTTGATTATGTAGAGGAATAAAAATCTTTGTTCGGATTTCTAACCAAATACATACCAATTTTGATGTCATTTATGAGCATTTCTGCTGTCATATGTGATAATTCTGCTCCATCGATAGCATTTGACTTAAAGGATTCAATATACTGGTCTAATCCAATAGTCTCCAGCCATTTACACACTTCATCAACCGTCCACAAGGCAAGAAGTTTCCTTCTAATTGGTTTTTCCTGGAAGGAGAATCATATAAACATGGTTAAAGGTCATGCATGTAAATTTTTCATGTCTTTTACCTGACAAACTTAGCTCTTTTCCCTTTATCAGGTACTGAAATTCATACAACTCTTCTATTTGTTGTCCAGCCCAACCTACGAGGCTCAAAAACCCAGGACTTTCCCTTTTTGTCCATCTCTTCTCCTCTCCCACTTTCTGATCAGCTTCATTTTGGTGTGCTTTCCCATTTTACTGATCCACTTCTTTTCATTGAGTATACTTGCATTTTTTCAAAGATGACAGCAATATATACTGTCTGAAATAAATATCCTGTCAATATTATGAACATCAGAGGATACAATAAATACATTGTCAAGTTCATTATTACACGGAAAGTTCAGTGGGCAATACTGCTAAATACTTTTGGTCATGTGTTTGATATTCTAAGTCTATTCAGGGTTCCCAGTCATTTTGAAAAACTAAATTCCCTGACTATTCCCTGACTTTTCCCTGACTAAATAACAATTTCA
>WUAP02122405.1:0-15719 GCA_015163945.2 Stichodactyla helianthus | reverse complement strand
ACGCAACAGAAATCGATGTTGCAAGTTGCAGAGCGATGTTACTCGTATTACCATCATGTATGCAACTTGTCACGCAACAGAAATCGATGTTGCAAGTTGCAGAGCGATGTTACTCGTATTACCATCATGTATGCAACTTGTCACGCAATAGAGATTGATGTTGCAAGTTGCAGAGCGATGTTGCTCGTATTACCATCATGTATGCAACTTGTCACACAATAGAGATTGATGTTGCAAGTTGCAGAGCGATGTTGCTCGTATTACCATCATGTATGCAACTTGTCATGCAACAGAAATCGATGTTGCAATTTGTGGCTGCCTGCTACAAAAAGTAAACTCTGAAGTGCCTGCCAGAATGCAAGGCTTGCCGGACAAAATCTATATTTTCAGTCAACATTAAATAAAGATTATTATTAACACGAGTGCCTCATCTGAGAGGTCTAAAATAGGCCTTTCCCGAATTCGCTTCAGTGATCACGAAACAATGGTTCCAGATTTGGGTAAAGTAGAGACTAGTGAAAACTAGTTTAGACTGCGTCGGTGTCTTGAATAAAACAGTTGATAGATATGACAAGCTTGAACACCGTATGAATGTATGACGTTTCGGACGTCAGTTTCAAACAACCACCAATTCATACGGTGTTCAAGCTTATATCTATCAACTGTTCCAGATTTGGGCTGGACTTAATAAGTTACAGTATAAAATGCATGATAGCATTAAGTCCAGCCTCGAATTGTAACCATTGTTTTGTTCATTGAAACAAATTCAGGAAAGGTCTACTGCAATTATCAAATGTAGATTGTTGAACCAATCGTATGGTACAGGATAGGTGATGCCAGGATAACCCTAAATACATGGTACTTATAAAACTCTACTTACTGGAAGTGAATATAGTCCCCATTCTTGGCTATAAGTGTGTTAGGTACAAAGTCATATTCCACAGCTGGGTACACTTGTACAATATTGCCTCTCTTTCCACGAACATTAATGTTATGAATAGTTTTGTCTTTCAGGTTGCTGGGGCGACGGCGAATGGCAAATGTGTGGCTCCTTCAAGGAAAAACGCACATCATATATTTGGCAATGTGCAAGTAGTTTTGTTTTTCTTGAGTTGTATTTAACACAAATCCTGTCTGGTCTTTTTTGAACATATTGTGTACAACTTTGAGAAAGAACTACTGGCAACCTTTTAAGGTGAATCACACACAAGACTATTTTTACCAACTGCTGTCTAGACTGCAGTCTGTCACACATGATAGTGGTTATAAATCTAGTCTAAACTTGTACATGTAGAAAAATTTTACATGTAGAAATCTAGTTGCAGCAATAGACCTTATTCGCTTGGGCGTATTTGTTTTCCCAATACAGGTCACCTGTCATTCCTTTGGGACTTTTTCCTTTGTTTGATGGTAACGCTTGAGAAGATACATTAATATGGATAAACCTCAAACAAAGAATCGTATTCCCAAGAGGTCTGTATTGGGAAAACATTACGCCCAAGCAAATAAGGTCTATTGCCTGTAATATACCAAGTTTGGCAAAACTTGCAGCAGATGACAAACTCTTGGGATAGCATATGTATTATGAAATATGATAAAAGTTCAAGCTGTTAAAACACAGCCCCCCTTTACATGAAGGTAGGGTAGCCCTGGTGATAGAGAAAAGCCTTTTGTTTTCTGTTCTCAGGGACAACAAAAACAAAAGCATCAGGTCTGGCAGTAAGGACAGGTCACCCTACCTTCATATATTATGGATACATTTGTACCATAAAACTAACATACATTTATTTACCTATCCTGAAAAACACGGCCAATCTGGTTTGTATTGATAGCCAAACGAAGCTGAAACTTGTTACCAACATCACCAAACAAAGATACCACAGGGTTCTGCTTGAACAGATAGCCACGCTGGGAAGCCTGTGTGTAGTTGAATCCAAATTTTTCCCCTATGTCTAACAGGGAGGCTTTTTGGCCTCTCAAGGGTCGGTTGAGAGATGCATTGACAGAAGAATCCCAGCCATCAAACTCACTAGTGGAAATGTTGTACCTGTAGATGACATTTGAAGTGTGAAATGTATAAGCAGCATGCTGAATTAGATGAAAACTGTAAAGCATCCCTCAATTTTATGAATACCTCATGCAAAAGCCTCAAGTTTATTATTACATTGTAGCTACAGTATGTCTTTTCTTTTCTTAAAACATTTTATATTCCAGCTAACCTTACACGTATGGCACAGTTTTCACTATTAAGATCAGGAAGAGTCCAGTTGTAAGAATTGGGATAACCCCCATAGCCATTACCAAGGTGATTATCACGTGACCAGGATGTTTCTCGACACTCTGGTGCTGGAATACCATGGGAGGGATTAAGCTTCCAAACACCTCTTGTTCCATTAACAGAGTTCATTGGATACTTGAAAGCCTACATTCGATGAAAGCAAACAAGATATTTGCATAATGGCTTATTATTACAGTAACTATTGTAAGGAAATTATTATTAATCACATGGGGAGAGGGAGGTGCATTTCATTTTCATTTTAAGAAATTTACATTGAAGGGGCTTATAAGAAACTTTTTTCAAGGTTTTTTATAACCCCTCCCCATACAAGATACAAGAAATAAGCAAGCCCCTCCCTTTGATGGATACCAAAAAAAGCATGTGCACCCCAAAACACTCCCAAAAGTTAATATCCCTCCCTTCCTGAAGCTAATTTATGATAAGTTCCAAAAATTATGATAAAAAGCATATTGACTCAAAACATTTACACGTTTTACCCGAAAAACTCTCGTTTACTAAAAAGCATATTATTGCAAAACCTTATCCTAGACCAACATCTGGACATGGGGAAATTTGTTAGATTCAAGTAAGTTACGGCTATCTGTTATATGTGCCTACCCTTGTTACATAAATAAGATCATTATCATTACTTAAGGAAGCAACTTATCAAGCATGGGATTTTGTTTAATCAGCATGAACTAAACTTTTATACATGCATTTTTACTAAAAACATTAAGATTAACCAGTACCTCGCATTCCTCTTGAGTAGATGGGATATAATAGTTACGCCATCCCTTGGATTTCTTGTATTCACTTGGAACTTCACAAGTGTAGCGACCCTTGACATTTTCACTTTCTTTGCGATACATCTCACATCGACTTGCATTGTTCGTCATGATAACAATGTCCTAGGATTTATGAATTATCGGAGTAGTTAGTAATGTGAAACTCAATAGAATATAAATCTTACCCAGCTGTTTAGACAATAGGTTTTAAAATTCCAAGGGAAATGAAGGACAAATTAGATATTAAAATTTTATTCATTCAAATATGAGTCAATTTTTTTTTGCAATTTATTTATTGAACAGTTTATTTTTTACTGCACACATGTAAGTACTTTAATTACCTTCCATGGTGTAGGGTGCCAGTAGGGGTAATAGTCTCTCTCCTCAGGACATTCGTAGCCACGCCTTGTCCCACCAGGGTTTTGACGAGTGTATTTTGCAGATTTGCCTTTTAGTTTCTGTTGTTTTTTAAAATAAAACAATGAAATTAAAACCATGACAAAAAACTTACTGTAAACCTAAAAGTTATTTAATATTACTGCATATTTATGTTTTTACAAACCAGACAAGCTCTAGGCACACTACACTTTCCAACATTTTAGCTAAACATTACACAGATTTACAGGTTAGGGACCGGTCATTTATTAGAGAGGAGGGGGGGGGCTGGTGCAAATGGGTGGGGGTCACCAGTTTTCGTGCAAGGAAAAAGGGGGATTATCTAAATTTATGCAAAGCTTTTGTCATCAGAAATTGGTGATGTATGTACGAAGGGGGGAGGGTCAGAACAAATTGTGCATCGGGGGGTTAGGAAAAACCAAACATGGCACATCCACTTTTGCACCAGCCCCCCCCCTATAATAAATGACTGGTCCCTTACACAGTAGGTAGTTCTGCCATCAGAGTACTGATCAATCCACCATAGTTTAGTGATCAGACATTACCAGTCACTTTTGATTATCACTAAATGTTTTTGATATCAATGAATGTTATCAGTCATTTGTCTGTTTGACTGATATGGTGCTCAGGTGCAAAACAACATAGTTTCAATAATGTTGTCTAAGTAGTCAAAGAGGGTAGAAAAGGGAAGAAGCAGGTTCTCAAACATACCTGGTCAGCCAAGAAAAGCCCCTGGTTTCTGTTTCTGTGCTTACAGTCCATATAGTAATCATAACTTTCATGCATGCCAAACCTGTAAGTATCAGAGAAAATCCATTAACTTTTTTTCTGTTGTGATTACAACAGCAGTACTTGAACAATTTATGACAGACTGTTCACTCTCCAGCAGAGTGCTCTTGCAATGTCTTATACAGTTTTAAAGCACATCAATGCAACAATTCTCTTTGGGTACTTCTCATACTCCAATATAATTACAGCAAGTAGTCTTTATACACATGTGCTAACCTGTTGTCTGTGTTACAGTCAAAATTCTTGCAAAGTATTGGATTCTCTGGTATAGTTCTGTAATCAAAATATAGAAAAGTTTAAATATTTCCATGCATATATTCCAGCCAATATTTAAATTAAGTTAGACTTTCTTTCAGCTCAAGTCACGTGAAAAAAATTGATAGAGTAAATGGTTTTTACATGACAATTTAATATTTATTACTTACTGTGTGGTTACTCCATCTCGAACTTTTTTATCACACATGTACTGTAAGATTATTTCACAGTGGCTGTTTCTATCTGAGCACGAGTGCTGGTTGGTCCTTCAAGAATAAAGGCTGCATGTAAGTGCATGACACCATCAATGGCAATACATTTGAATGTATCAGCATTCAAATCCTGCAATTATGCTCTCACATAAGATAGATTCTGACATGAGTTCAGGTTATTAAGCTTCCTTACCACTCTATTGACAGAACTGAGCCCTCATAATAATACAGGTTTCCAACATTATAGCCTCCTCTGTTGTTATTTTGAGAATCAAACATCCTGTCAAAATTAAATGATTATACTTGTGTTATTTCCGGCACAGGACAATTGAATATTTAACTTGCTACGTCTCTTCCCATTTGTGACTCCACCCATATGTCTTTTGTTCTTTTTCTGCATGCATTTCCTTGAAATTCAAAATATATTCTTCACAGCTGAATGTGATCATGGCATTGGTTCATTGCTGGCAATTGGGAGGAGGGGGGATATACTGGGGTGGATCTAGTTGGGGGTTGGGGAGTTTGTCTCAACCCACTAAACTGCACTCCAACCCATTAAATGACAACTATCAACCCCCTAATTAGAAAATATCCCATGTGAAATGGGATATTTTGGTTTGAACCCCTCTATCTGAAATTCAAACCCCCTTGCCAAAATTCTGGATATATGACATTCAGCTTTACAGTACGTCATAGTAGAAGTGCAATGGTGAACAGTTGGCTTGAACAAATTTGATTCTTGACAGGAAAAATACACTGCAATTGTATAACAAACCAAGAGCAGCTACCTGTTTGCATTATTTCTTGCCCTACCACTCTCATCCAATCTATTATTAGATCCCCTGTAGACAAGAAAAATTCAAAATATTACAGCTGTATGTAATATATACAACATGAGCAGTCATGTTGTATCAGAATTTACAACACGAGCTGAAGGTGAGTGATTGTAAATCTGATACAACACGGATGCTCATGTTGTAGATTACTTGTTCAACATCTAGGTGTATGCTTTCATATTCTACTGATTTTTTTTGAAATGAATCAAGTTTGGCTAAAAAAATCCAAGTTAAAGTTTATGTAAATGAAGACAATTTTGTATCTGAATTTACAACATCTTCCATGGTCCCTGATTTCTATTGTGTTTGGCTCATTAATTATTCATGAGTTGTACAAGTAATATATACATATGCAACGCATGACATGACCTGTAAGGATATATGTAGCTAAATGTTTTGAATTGCATCTTGATTAGACTAATAAATTGTCAAAGATAGCAAGATGTCCCTCATTTCAAATATCGTTAGTTGGGGACGATATTTAATCTAACTTTGTAAACTAGCTTATAGATAAGCTTAAGCAATAAGCTTATTGCACAAGTTTACAGGACGCTTTGAAAAAGTATTTAAAACACCAAATTTTTGAAACCTAGGAGAAACTAAAGTAGAAAGAACAGTAGTCTTTTGCTTAAAATGTGAATGTGAAGAAATACTTTATCTTTTGGAATTAAAACAGGAAGGTCGTATAGTCTAATAATGTAGCTCTGCTCTCAACAGTTTGCAGTTCGAATTTGAGCTAAAATAACATTCTTTTTCGTCTCAAACTAACCTTGGATTGTGTAAATACATATCCCCATACGATGAACCGAGAAGTAGAGAAAATATCAGTACAAGTTCCATGGTGTAATGTAAAGCGAAAGGCAGGGAAACTTAGAAAATTGCAGTTCTTCCTGCACCAGTTAGTTGCATCGAACAACCTGATGACAAGTGCAGAGTGACTTCTTTGACAGCTGTGATCCCTAACACCATATATGGGCATCACTGGAACCCAGAAAAGGATATGACGTCCTGGTTAAACTTCAACGTTTCGAAATCAATGTGTGCAGAGGACTCTAATTACTATATGCGTGAAAAAATACGAAGTCAAAATCACAGGGCTCAGAGGAAAAACGCTAATGCTATGGAAATCAGTAGAGTGGTAAACCTGTCCCAGTGAATCTGTACCACGTGATTTATTTTTTGGTGCTCTAAATAGAAGGATTTTAACCAAGTCTTTTCATGGTGTTGTTCTAAAAGCCTCCATTTTGTTTTGTCAAGTCGAATCTTAAGAAAAACTGTATTTAGATGCTAGGAAAAAGGTCTCGTGGTATCAAAACATCAATCACGTGGTACGGATTTGCTCGGACAGGTTTACCACTCTACTGATTTCCATTGTATTCGCTTCTCCAACCGTTTGCTCTCTGGTAGCGCGAGCTGATAACTCTAGCAGATATAATTTTGTAGTGCATTTCTATAGCGCACGCAAGGTTTTAAGACGAATTTTTTAACGGAAAAAATAAATGCGCGCGCACTACTGACTTTCCTCTGAGCCCTGTGTCAAAATACGAAATATTATAGGAAAAAACTTATGATGATCAGAGGTTGATCCAACTAAAATCTTTTCAATTCAAAGTTACGATCTAAATAATAATTTTAGGCTTTTTTAGTATTCACAATAATATCATATAAAATTCAGCGCAGCTGTTAACAAGAACATTTGTATTGTATTATACGAATGACGTCACACTTTCGTTCTGCTAACAGTACAGAGTTACAATGCTGCTATCACTATACATGGAAATTATATAATCAAATTACACAAAGAGGCTTTCAACAATATATTTTTCATCATTAACGATAGCATAAACTCGTTTCCGGTTAGATGTGTCACACCTTCGTTGTTCCCGCCAAAACTGGATTTGACACGCGCACGCGCGCACCACAGAAAAAAGCGCGAAAATCATTACTTTGTGAGACTGTCAGACATTTTGGCACTCAACATTTTTGTTCTCTGTATTAAAATATGATATAATTTTCTTGCTTATATTCTCATACTAAACAATGAATTGGGTTGGTGGTGCAAGGTAAGTTCATGATTAAGATTATTCAAAGCTTTTGGTGGGCATTTTGCAAGCAAGAAGCGGCAAAAAGCAACGAAAACTTTGATTCAATCATCTCAATCATTGAGGAATCATTGCTGGGGTTTGTAAGCTTATTTGAGTGAATTTTTCAATGTCACATTAAAACTATGCATTTTTTAGGAATCGAATAAAGGTAAAGCATGAGAAGAAAATCCAAAAGGTAAATGAAAAACTGAACTCTATCTGACCAGCTGTGGAATTTAGCTGCTCAGCAAAATATTTTTCCTACTTCTGATTTCAGGAATTCTTTGAAAGAAAGCGACATACGAAGAAAGTTCTTCGTTCAAAACAAGAACATCGCCAAGAAAATAATGGGAAAACAGGAATAAGCCAGGATTTATTAGCACTACAAGCACTTATTAGTGCACATGACAAACAAAAACAAAAACCAAGTAAGTTAGTTTATTGGAGCGGCTATCTTTTTTGACTAAAGTAACCGCTGAATGAAATAAGCTTAAATTGTTGACATTTCTGTAAAGCTCCCTCAGTTTTGTAGATTAGACTATTATATTCCTGCTCTGATGATGAAACATTTATTCTCTAGGCCCTGAGTGAAGTCACAAAACCCGTGAAATAAAAACTAATAGTTAAAGTGTAATAGTTAAACAGACACAAAAGAAAACAATGGAATTAGGGTCTACTAAGGTGTATTTGTCTAATATCTATTTCACGGGTTTTGTGACTTCACTCTATTATACGAGTTTATTGTTTTAGTCTGTTACATAATGTGTCCGCCCACCTCCGGCTTCCTAAATAGAGAGAAGAGGGACTCATTGACGGTGGTACGTTTAGCAACACGTTTATCAACTTACTATTCATAAAAACACCTTTTTCCAGGAGGGTTTAGACGCGCACTTGCAGTAGATCTAGATGATGCAAAACGCAAGGAGCATCCAAAACCCAAGTTTTGTGTTGAGCTCCCAGAATCCCCAGGACATCACAAGCCCTCCACATTAGATCTCTGTGATGCGACACCAGATTTACCTCACGTCCAAAAGAAACATCAAGACATCAGGGGAATACATCAGCCATGGACAAGACATCAAGATAATCGTAAACACTTGCAAGAGGAAGTATTTTACAATGCGCAAATGCAACCATTGCTACCTAATCAGGAAAGTTTTAGGGTACCTTTCTCAATAGACACATGGACTATAAATTTGTCAGGAAAAGGAAGCGGATCAGATCACAACTCTTCACCAGTACAACCTGCACAAAGCTTTGTAGTACAAGAGCCTGGTCAGGTTCAAAAACAGCAAGACACGAATATGGAGGATGAGGCCAATGCTTTGTACAGTATGCAAAGAGATTATAATGAGCTCTTCTTCAAGCATTACGAGTTCCACCACACCCCTAATAAACAGGGGAAAACGAATAAAGGGACATTTCTCTCATTTAGTGACAATGGATTTTCCAAAACTCCCAAGGACAACGATTCCCCAGTTATGATTGACCAGCCACCTAAGGTGAGTATCCAGAAATAAAAAACAATTATTCCAGATGGCTCATACCCGACTCGGCGCGCTATGAGCTCATGTACGACGAGATTGAGTGGAATAATTGTTAAATATACGGCAGGGGCGGATCCAGGGGAGGCGTGCAGGCGGTGCGCACCCCCCTGAGATGAGAGATTTACAGTCAATTATGGCTTTGTTGTTATCTATTTTTGGTGCTTGAGTCCTGAACATAAATTGTGCACCCCTCCCTCAAAAAAATATAAATAAATAAATAAATAAATAAATAAATAAATAAATAAATAAATAAATAAATAAATAAATAATTAATTAATTAAATAATTAATTAATTAATTTAATTTAATTAAGAAAAATTTTAAAAATCCGGGGATGCACCGCTCCCTAAAAAAAATCCTGGGTCCGTCCCTGATATATAAACCTTAGTAGTACTGACATTATGCGTGTTCGCTAAAGTTGTGCTTATATTATCCCATGTTATCGCAACGTATAGTAAACGGAAATAAATTTAACTAATACAACACTACTACTTGAAAGTAGTAAATTAGATTTGAATCAGAGTCCGGCTCTGGCTGATGTGAAAATCTTCAGGGTAACACAACTCGAGATAGAGGCGCAGTGGTGAGAGTACTACTCGGACTCGTTATCCCATGTGTGTAGAGTTGTTTGTTGGTTCTCTCCTGTGCTCCGAGGATTTTTCCCCGGATTCTCGGTTCCTCCCTCCGCGAAATTCAACTTCTAAATTCCAATTTGACATCAGCGGATGAAGAGCCACTCCGAGTGTTGTGGAAATGTCACTGCTAAACTCCATTATTATAATTCCACCATTATTATTACATTCCTGGGAGGCTTAACTCAGTAATAACTTAACCGGCTCTGTCAAAGTCGTTTATATGTTGTTTCATTTACATATTTGTTGTAGTCTTCCTTTGTACCATTCTCGGAACCAGGGCCACTCATCAAGTTCAATATCACTAAGCCAAAAGTTCAGCCAGGGGAAAATAGAACCTTTCAGAACTTTAAAGGACCCTTCAAAATGAGCAGTGAAACTGGACAATCAGAGACTTCTACGGAAACTGTAGGGTAAGTAGCAAATAACTTTCTAAACCAAATTCTTTTTCGCTGTTAAAGCTTCAGTCTTGTTTCCATAGTTATGCATTCTAGCCTGCTTTTGATTGGTGTGACTACCTCACATATTATAGTTGTATGAAGAGCGCTTGCCTTTTCTTACCAATTTGCACTCCCCACTTGCTAGAGCGGATTTCGAAAGAGGTGGGTATGTATGGTACGGCCAATGGTACTCCATCTAGTCTGTACCATAGTCGTAGTCAAACGAGATAGGATATCTTTCCTCGAAATGCATTCATGCATTTCGTACTTGTTGTTTCAGGTGCAGCAGTCTATATGCAGAAATTAAGCCAGCCCCACTAGAAACTCCAGTACAAACTTGGACTGCAAGAAAAGCAAACTTTGAACGCAAGGTAAACGGTAACGAAATATATGTTAATGTTGGTTGTTTGCTCTGTTTAACTGATCAAGACTTTGGAAGAAGGGAATTCAGTTGGCAAGTTTGGGATATTTAATAGAATTTGTTTTGAATTTTGTTCCTTTTATCTTAGAATATCCAATGGAGCCATTTCCAAATTCGTCCAGGCCATCCTCCAAGAAAAAATCCATTTTTTGACAAGGAAACCGCGATGGACAAGCCAGTTGATGTCGAATCAAAACCAGAATGTACCTTCCCATGCAATATGCAAGGTAAAGAAGAAAACAATAAACAGAATGATGGGAAAATGGAGACAACCAAATGGAATCCTTTCAATCTCAGCTATCCTGTGAAAATAGAAAGTGGAGGAGAGGAGAGTAACATATTAGGGTGTGGCCAAGAAACAGCCTGGAGGACATTTCTGAAAGGGTCGAAAAGACTTTCTGCAGAACGACTCCAAGTGAGACATGTTATTTATTTGTGATTAGGTCATCTAACATTAATAAGGTATTAATAGTTAGCAGCTGGATGTCTTACTATAAATGCGTTGCCTATGCGAACTTTGCGACAGTTTCGATTCACGTCAATGCTAGATGACCCATCATATAGATGTATGACCCAGCACTGGCTTCTGTGGTAACTTAAGGTAATGCGATCGTGCAATTTTTTGTCGATTTTTTTAAAATTTTAAAATTTTTTAATTTTTTAACTTGGTACAAATATCAATTTTGAGTGCTTGAGTAGAAAAATGAGAAGAAAAAAAAAAAAAAAAAAAAAATGGGGGTCACCGAATTCATTTAAAAGATATCATTTTTCAAAGATGGGGCTTGCGGCCATCTTTTTCGCACAAAATAGGATAATGGAATTACAAACTCTTTTAGCTCATATCGGTCTTCAATAATAAAACCAATATTTTCAAATGATACATAAGTTAACACACTGTAATAATAAACCCAAAATTTCTCATTTTATTGTGTTGAAGAATGATTTTTTCAAAGCCAAAGTTTCAAAAACAGCACAATTTTACCGTGCTTGACGATCCTAGTTTTTGACATTTTGACGATTTTCTTAAATTTTAGCTCGAAGACCTACCTTCATTTTTTGATATGTTGAGAGTTTAGACACCATGAACTTACAGTGAAAAAATCAGAGCAGGTCACCGATTTAGATTTTTAGATATTTGCCGTTGAATATCAAAATGCCTTATCCGCCATATTGAAAAAGATCTACCACATTGAAAAAGATCTACCACATTGAAAAAGCTCTACCATATTAAAAAAGCTCTACCATATTAAAAAAGCTCTACCATATTGAAAAAGCTCTACCATATTGAAAAAGCTCTACCACAGGAAGCCCAGCCAACGAAAAGCATGCGCAGAGATGCGCAGAAGAGATGAGTACCAATGCACGATCGCATTACCTTAACAGTATGTGTGTGTATGTGAGAGATAGTGGCTCTTATCCTAACTTAAGATCTTGATTCACATTTATTTTCAGTCATTAGCACAGAAGCAGCACAAAAAAGATCCTTCTAGTGAGGGCGGGACATCAGAAAATGAGGAAACATCCAAGAAAACCATAAGCCCTGATCAAGGTCAGTTGTTTAAAGTATTCAGTGCAGTAACTTAAAATAAACACAGCATGGGAACAAAGCAATCTATCGTAATTATTTATTATCATTAGAACCTGAGAGTCTCAAGATGAACAAAGAATGCTTTACTCCAGAGCCAGAAGTGCGCGAAACGTCACACGACCATGAAGCACTAAAGGAGGTAAGAAATATGTCATGAAGAGAAGCGGAAGACATAAACCATCTAAAAAATATGAAATTTGATTTATTGCAAAGCCAGTTGTACAACAAACAAGCACGTGCGACAACTAGCACACTGACTCCACAGGGAACCGATAAGGGGTCTGGTGTACCATGGCAGCCCGATTTAAGTTGATTTAACCGAGGGTTACGATCGGGATGCACACAGGGCAGGTGTACTAACACACATAATCACAAACAGCAACTGAACTTTTGAAGATCATGCCGGCATGTGTCATCACCAGCCGTAACGAGATCGTCATCATCATCATCACCATCATCGACTCCATCATCGCCATCACCCTCTGTTGCCATATATATCACTTGTCGTCATTTGTGCTTTATTGAAAATGAAGGTTATGGACTTAGAGAAGGATGCAGACCAATCCAGCGAGATGACTTCTTCCTGGTCTTCCACATTTACAGGTATTTATTACAGTACTCTTTCTAGTCAGAGTGGGTCATTTATGAAGATAAAGCATCCAAAAATGCTATCGTACGGTTGCTAATATGATTTATCTATGTCCTTAGATGATCATGACAATGATATCGAAAGTAATGGATGTGAACCCTTAGACGGCCATAAAGCTAATCAAGTCACATCAAGTAAGGTAGGTTGGCTATGTATTAAAGCACCATTCAGTATATACTTAATCGATTGATATTCTAGAGCCTTGTCCTTTTCGATACTTATCGATAGAATTCTTCATTGGATTTTGATCAAATTTAGATACGTCAATCGATGGTGTCAGCGTCACCTACGGGCAAGTCATCAGGTCCAAACCTTTTATATATTTCTTCAAACTTACCCTGTCAAGTAAAGTCCAACCAGCAAAGTCTTGACAAAGAACTGTCAGGTTTAGGATCAAATATCTTATATAAAGAGAAAAGTGGAGATATTACCGTTAACGCTGATGACTATAATGATAGTGTCCAAAAGAG
Source organism: Stichodactyla helianthus (assembly GCA_015163945.2). Classification (NCBI taxonomy): domain Eukaryota; kingdom Metazoa; phylum Cnidaria; class Anthozoa; order Actiniaria; family Stichodactylidae; genus Stichodactyla; species Stichodactyla helianthus. The sequence goes on along the minus strand of WUAP02122405.1, from coordinate 2,338 downwards.
TAATTTAGCTCAGGTTACTGAAAGCCCAAGCGTATTTTTAATGTGCACGGAGAGTGTAGATTTCTTTAACAAGATAGAAAAAAGAATAGCTGGCCCAAAGAAAATTTTATGCAATATGGGGTGTACTGAAAGCTTAACTGATAGAATGGAGCGTGAAGACGGTCAAGATCGAGAAAACTGTCGTAAGAAAGATATCCAGGCTATAGAAGGTGTAAGAATAGAACGAGTGAGTGAACTACAACAACTTGTTCACAGAAAAGAAATGGGAACTCAAACACAAAACGAATGGCTTAACACGATAAAAGAGAAAAGGTCTGAGGTACGCACAACTGAGCAAGAAACTCAGGCACAAATCGATATGTTTACTATAAAACCAAGAAAAGATACGAGGGAAACTACTCAAACAGAAAACGCTAAGTGGCTGGAAACCGTTCGCCAAGGAACTCCAGTTCAAAAAGATAACTTAAATTATCTAACAGGAACAGGAAATGAGGTAAAGACGACGCCCACGTTAAAAATAAATGCTTGCCCTTATTGTGCAAAGGATATAAACCGAAAGACGAACCTTTTTGTTGTGAATCAGCTCAAAGGAGGTGCTGCTACAGACGGTCTGGAGAATCATGAAAATTTTTATCAAAGAGATTCTAACCCGCATTTCACGACATATAATTTTCGGGAATATGATGATGATCTTTTGTCAAATCAAAAGAATATCAACTGGTATCTTTCTTTGTTGATAAATGTTTTAACCCATGATGGATAAAACAATGCTTTGGTATTACTGAGTATTAGGGCAGGTTTTGTAAAAAAAAAAAAAAAAAAAAAAACTGCCGTGATTATGCCTTGTAGCCTGCTTTTGTTGAAACGGATGTTATACTAAAAGTACCGTACAACAAAATCGTGCAATAGCGACACGCAACACTGTTGCAAATGTTGCTTCGGCCTAGTCTCTTGTTGAGAATAGCAAAGCGTAACTTAGAAAGAAAATTTGTTGCACGCATCTGAGATTGGAAATGTTTCGTTTGGCCCTCAGTTTTATTCGGCTGCTAATACGAGTAGATTTTTATAGGATATTTTGTTGGTCATGCTTCCATTATTAGATTTGCAATGTATATATACATTTTTTAAGCTTCTTTGTTTTTGTATATTAGATGGATATATTTTTTTATTTGTAAAAAAAAAAAAATTAAATTAAATTAAAAAAATAAATGATAAATAAAACATAAATGATAACGTGACCTGTAGGTAAACATCACATATCTCCATCGTAGTAATAAAATTGTTATTATTTTTTAATCAAGTTCTTTTTTTGAACGCATTTATTTCCCGGAATAAACCTTTACACAACCAAGTACAATTCCAAACCCTTTTTTAGCGGTCGGTTATATAGACTGTTCAAAACCACTTTGGCAAAAATATTTGAATAAACACCTCTATAATATCTTCAGCAGGTATTTTTCACAGCTTTTGCAATAATAACGATAATATTTGTATTATAATAAAAATAGTGATTCCTGACATGCGTTTTATCAAGTGGCCGTCAATCAAACAATAGAAACACTTGCCGAGTTCCTTTAATAATTTACTTTGCGGTAGTAAGTGCGGCAGGAAGGGTAGTACTTCATGTAAGACCTACGTATAGTGGACTGCACATTATGTTAAGTGAGATAGGAGCTCCATTCCCCTACCGTGATCGACTGTATCGACTGTCCCTAGCCTTTATCGTCTGTCCCTAGTAATGCTCATCTATCCCTAGTATTGATCAACTATCCCTACCTCTGATCAGCTGTCCCTAGTTGTGATCAACTGTCCCTATTTGTGATCAGTCGTCCCTAGTTGTGATCAGCTGTCCCTAGTTGTGATCAACTGTCCCTATTTGTAATCAGTCGTCCCTAGTTGTGATCAGCTGTCCCTAGCCCTGATCAGCTGTCCTTGGTTGTGATCAGCTGTCCCTAGTTGTGATCAGCTGTCCCTAGTTGTGATCAGTCGTCCCTACCCCTGATCAGCGGTCCCTAGCCCTGATCAGCGGTCCCTACCCCTGATCAGCTGTCCCTAGTTGTGATCAGCTGTCCCGAGTTGTGATCAGCTGTCCTTAGTTGTGATCAACTGTCCCTAGTTGTGATCAGCTGTCCCTAGCCCTGATCAGCGGTCCCTAGTTGTGAACAACTGTCCCTAGTTGTGATCAACTGTCCCTACCCTGATCAGCTGTCCCTACCCCTGATCAGCTGTCCCTAGTTGTGATCAAGGCTCGGGACAGTTGATCAAGGCTATGGGACAGTTGATCACAACTAGGGACGACTGATCACAACTAGGGACAGCTGATCACAACTAGGGACAG
>WUAP02122394.1:0-15889 GCA_015163945.2 Stichodactyla helianthus | reverse complement strand
TGGTGATGGTGATGGTGATGGTGATGGTGATGGTGATGGTGATGGTGATGGTGATGATGGTGATGGTGATGGTGATGATGGTGTTCATGATGATGGTGTTCATGATGACACATATTTTTTTGTCGCATAAACGATAAGGTTAGACAGCAAGAAACATGAAGAGAAACACGAAAAAGGAAAACAAAATAACAAATGAACGAAACAAAAGTAAACCTTCAACAACAGCAACAGCAACAATTGTTGAATTAATAATTGTTGAATGAATAATTATTAATTGAATGAATAATTCCCTCACCATCGTCTTTAGATTTCTTATATTGCTCAAATCTACTGTTTATTTCTCTGAGTCTCCTTTTAATCCTGTTCGCCTCCAGAGGAGAAATGACTTGAATTCCTTCCTTGTCTAGTTTCTCGATGTCACTTACAACAAGTCCGTACTTCCTTCGTTGCTCTTCCAATAATTCGGGACTGAGATCCTGTGTACACGAAAGTTCAAACTTTGATTATTACAGCGATTAATACCTATCCTAAAATTGCCAAAAACAAAAGCACATAATTTAGGGTTAATGAAAAACAGTGTTGGTCACCCTGTGGACGAGCATGGGAGCGAGAGAATTTCGGGCAACTTCGGTTTCTCGGATAGGCATTTCTATATAGCAGCCAGTTATTTGTGGAGCCAATTGCCATTTTTAGTTGATTATTAATTGGATTAGTTTGAATACAGCGTGAGAAAAGCTTTCCTGAGGTCATAATTTCAGTCATTTTTGTATACAAGTAGAGCAACCAGAATAAATAAAAAATGCTTATCAAGAAACCGAAGTTGCCCGAAAATGCCTCGTTTGCATGCTCATCCACAGGCTGACCAACAACGTTTTTCATTGACACTTAAATGTGTCATTTAGTTCTACCTTGACGTAGCGCTCTGATCTGTCGTCTCCCTCGTACTTTTTCAGAGAATTACTTATCTCTTCCAAATTACTCCTGAACTGATACCAGTTTGGAACAATTTTCAAAGCGCGCTTATTCCGGTCTACTTCATCACAAGTCTTCAACCAGCGGCCAGACAAGTCAAGTAAAGACTGACGGATTTTGTCGCTATTGGGCGAGTCACGTGACGTCACGGTCTTGCTTTCTTTGAGGATGACTTCGACGCGTGGTTGAAGGCTATCTAACTTCCTCTCCGCTTGCTGTCGAGAAACGGAAAAGCCATTTAAACAATATCTAAAAATTCGCCGCCAGTAGGAATCGTTGATTTCGTTAAGGCTTCAGGTAAAACCAGGGTTTGACGAGATGTCCTCACTATATTACCTTCGTCTTGTCATTAATCTCGTAACTCGCTGTCCTTCGTTCCTTAGGGCGTTCAATATCCATAAGAAGTTCTTCTAATAATTTGATTTCGGTTATAATCCTTTCAAGCCTGATTTCAATGTCATCATCTGCAAATAGAGCGGATTTCGTAAGAGTCGAAAAAAATAGGGCAAATTAGTAGCCGTACCGTTGCTGCACCGTAGAAAGTTTAACGAAAAGTAGAATTTCCTTAGACTCGTGCAACTAAAACCTGTGACCAAGACGCCGACCGACAAAACCTACACCCTGCCGCACCCCCCCTCCCTTCACGACGCTCATCTCCCCTCCCCCTCCCCCCTTACACCACCACGCTCATCTCCCCTCCCTCCCCCCTCAACACACACCACGCCCACCCCTCTTCGACGTCACTTAACCTGATTCAGGATACATCCTCCTAGTGGTGATAGTCTCCTCAAACATCGGCACCCCAGCTTCTGTACCCAAATGCTCTTCAGTACGAATATACTCCTCAGTCACACCAGGACGACTGACCACCTTGCGTTCCTTCACTATTACTTCTGTGTTTACGCGACTCTTTAGCGGGCTTTTCTTCACTGAGTCTAGTTCCTCTTCCAGGTCAGAGATCTTTTCTTCAAGGTCTTCCCAACGCCTGTCAAGGAGCCTGCGATACGGTTCCATAACGTTGCGTCCGTTCGATACGAACTCGTTGCTGTTTTGGTGGATGAGTTGGAACTGCGGTTCGTGTTTGTGGACTTCTTCTTTCAGGAGCTGAAAAGTAAAGCCACTATGTATTAACGCGTGGAGTTTGCTAGTCAGACGGGGTTTGGGGGTTTGGAAGAACTTATGAGGGAATAGGTTAAATGCGCATGCGTGATATCATCAGGGCACGAAATTAACTTTTAAACCCACTAGCAAAACCTTGCTAGTAAGTTCTGTTCTCACTAGCAAAAATTTCAAAGTCAGTAGCAAAATTTAATATCCCTCATGTTGTGGTCATGTGGTCATACTTGCAAAACTTAGCTAGTTAACTTTTTTCTTACTCGCTAAATACAAAATGTCACTCGCTTTTTGCGTGTTTGCGAGCGTTAATTTCGTGCCCCGATCATTGGAACATTAAGGTCCAGGCTGCAGACTGTTATACTACCAAAAGTAGGCAAGAAGGACGCGTTTGCGATATTGCAAAACAAGCAAAGAGTGAGAGATTTAAAGTGCGTATAACCCTTCCGATAATATTCACAATATTGATTCTAAATAGGGGCATCTGTTAGTGACCAAAAAATTTCAGAGTGCGGCTTCTTGAAGTTATAAAGGTTTTTTTATGCCATATGCTAATGACTGTGACGTCAAAGGAGTAATTTATGTTTATTTATGCAGGATCAATACTGAGGATATTGTCAGAAGGGTACACCTAATACGTACGTTGTGACGTACTTGCGGGTCCCACTTTACCAAGGTAACACACTTAACTAATTCACGATAATACAATGCAAATTTAAACATATTGAAAACTGAAAAAGTTAAAGCAATTAACAAATAGAACAGCTTCAAATATGCTCCGTTCAAGTATAGAAGCACGAAGGAATTGATTAGTGAAGACACGAAAGGAGTGTACGGAGAAACAGGAGCGCACGCGAGTTTTTCTTCTCATTTCTCGAGTGTATGATTTCGAAAAAACTCCTAAAAAACCGAGCTACAACCCTAACCAGCTGAGCGGAAATAAATTTTCTAACCAATCACAGTCCGCTGTGATTTTTCATGGCCGGCCCTACGCTCAAGCACTTTTTTCTACCTGAAAACAACTGAAAATTTGATCCGATGTATTTTGACTCCTAGAAAAGTCCAAAGCTATTAAAAAGAGTGATATTTAAGCTGTGAATTATCTAAAAACCACGCGAGAAATGATTTTAAAAGCAAAGAGAGAGGGCCGAAGGTTTTGTCCAACAATGCTTTGTGCAGCTAGTTGTTCGCTCATCTGGAAGGATAAACCAAAACGATTTTTGAAGGATTCAGACATACTTCAGCAGCTATAAGTACTCGACGGAAGTCACCAGGAGGAAAACCATTCATCGTTTTCCTGTCTATTGAATTTTTGAAAATGAAATCCATTGTTGTGTTCTGAAGTCTGTGAATTTGTCAGCCGAAAAGACTTTGCTACAAGCCTCGTGATGACGAAGGATTGATGGAGTAAAATTTTGCAACAGAAACCAATCAGAAAGGAGCGCGATTTTCATTCATCTGAAGCAGCATTGATGTAGTAAGAAGATCCAGCGGCTTTGAAACACTACGACACCAGAAAACCAATAAATAATTTAAACCAATACGAACGAGAACTACTTTGTCCATTTCATTTCCAAAAAGGCGAGCAATCTGATGGTGTTGAAAGACTTATTAGAACATTAAAGTCCATCAATGTGACCAATATTGCTTTACAACTAAGATACCACAAATGGGAAATACTTGATGTAGAACGGAATGATTCAGTTATGGCTTTCAGCATTGTAAACACACTACTGATTAGATTAACTCGAGTGTATCCTTCCTGTCATGTTTTGATTCGTTGGTTTATTGTAATATTGATTCTGAGGGTGCTAAAGAGAGGGTGGGGTCGTAGATAAGGGATCAGAGTTTTGGATTTAGGGATCAACTAAAGGCCCGTTTACACTCTGGCAATTTTGTCGCGCGACTTAAGCTTCGATTTTTACGGCGACAGATCGCGCACAAGTCGCCACCAATTCAAACATGCTTAAAATTTAGTGTAAACACGCGCGATTTGGGTTGCGATAAATTCGCCACTGAAATCGCCACTCACGTCGTGTGACAAAATTGCTGGTGTAAACGGGATCAAGGATCACTGATTTTGGTAAAATTAATTAGATCGAGGAGGGATATTGTATTTGAGTAAATAAATATTTAGTAAAAGAAGGCAAAATAAGCCTCATCGCGTCCATCACATTTTGAGAATTCCCTTTTAAGGACACAAGTCAAAAATACTCTCATCAGCTCAGTGATTCGTGAAATAGCTCAAGTAATCAAGTAATAATTCAATTTGCTGTAATGTACAGATAATTCAGGAAGAGTGTGTGTAAGTTGAGGTATAATAGTCCTATTTCACATTCCATAAAACCGCCGATTCATTTAATCAGGGTTAGCTTCATTTATAAATAAGTTATTCATAGATACTAGTGAAAGTCCGTGGAATTTAAAAGTGTATTGTTCAAGTTGTACATTCCATCATTGCTGTTAGTATTTATGAATTATTTGCTCTTGAACGAGGCTAAACCTGTGCAAATGAATCTGTGGTCAAGGATTACAGTAAATATGGAATGCGAAACAGGAATATTCTAGCAAAACAAGGTACGGTAGAATTAGAGGGGCAATATCGACACAATACTTGATAAACGGACCGCATAGACGAGTTTAACCTGCAAGAAGCCTTTGCAATGAACAGACAGACAAAATGGATTATTGAATGGAGAAACATAGGATTTTAGACTTGATTTAGTTAGAAGAGAAGTGAAAATATGAAAAACGACTGTTGCATTTTAAGTTTCTGCCATCCAACACGGCTGCCGTCACGTGATGCAAAACCTCTATTGTACCTGCAAGCTTCTTGTGATATAGTTTTAACCGACTCACCTCTAGTTTTTCTCTAGCAGTCTCTGGCTGATCAGAGTGCAAAGCGTTTAGCTCTTTACTCATTTTGTCCAACCAACTGTTCAGTTGATCAACAAGTTTCTCAAAGTCTTTCAGTTGAGTCTTGTATTTAGGCAACAAAGTCAGTCTGTGTTCCAACAGCGAGCTCAAGTCTTCCCATGTATTATTAAGACGTGTTAGTCTGTCTTCGAGGGATTCTAGTTGTCCTGTTTCGCTCAAGTCGACGAGTTCCCGACCTACTTCCGTCAGACGTTGAACTTCTGACAAGCGGCCGGTGACTTCCTTGATTGTACTCTACAAAAAGATTAAAATGAATAAATAATACGACTCATTTTCAACATATCTAAATGGGATGCTTATCAACTGCCTTCAGCAACTGCAGCAACAAAAAGGATCAGAAGTAACATGAACCTAGAAAGCAATATCAAATATAAAAGTGACAACAAACAACAAAAACCGCGACAACAACAAAGTGGTAGCAGCAACAGCACTAAAAACAGCATAACCAGCAATAGACATCCTCGGCTTGGGTGTTATGTTTTCCTATTTCAGATCACGTGTCATTCCCTTGGGTTTTATTTCTTTGTTTCTCGTTTGCGAATGGATTAGCCTCAAACAAAGAATCGTGTTCTCAAGGGAATGACACGTGGTCTGAAATGCGAAAATATTGCGCCCAAACGGAGGTCTATTTTACCAGTAAAAACAACAACGACAACGACAACGACAACGACGACAGAGGTAACAGCACCATCATGAGCATAAGCACTGAACCTCAAGAGATAACAGTAACAACAACAACAAGAGGTAGCAGCAGTAGCAGCACCATTATGAGCATAACCAGCAAAACACCAGAAATTATAACAGTAACAACAACTACAACTACAACAACGACGACGAGGTAGCAGCAGTAGCACCACCACCACCACCACAAGAACCTAAGCAGCAACATCAAAGACAACAATGACAACAAGCAACAACAGAAGTAGCAGTAGCAGCAGCGATAGCAGCAACAGCAACATCACCAACCTAATGAGTATAAGCAGCAACTTAAAAAACAAAAACACCAACAAAACAGCAGCAAAAACAGAAAGAACTCCAGCAACACCATCAACGTGAGCATACCTTATTCCACTTAATCTCCTCGTCAACATCTTCAGGGAAACCCGCGTCCGCTCTTCGTTTGGCTTCTTTTCTAGTCTTCTCTAACCAGGTTTCTAGCCTTGTCATATCATTTTCGATTCGCCCTGCCAGAGTTAGCGCCTCAGTGAAATCCTGGAAAAGATATTTGTTGGCAATTCGAAATGATTATACTTTAAGGAGTATCAAGGACTTTTTGACAACTTTTCTTGTTTTAAAGGGTTTTCCAAGTGAACTACAACTTCAGTTCCAAAATCCAAGGACTTTTGAAGTAGTTTACAGACTTGCACAAACCCTGTAACAACACAGAAATTTATCTTTGTTTTGGTTCAGAATCGCTGGATTGGTTCTGGGTGAGCTTACTTTGTAATAGAGATATATATTATCGCTTCAGCCGATATTTAATGCAGGACAATCTTCCTTATTGATAACCTCTAACAGGAATATCTTAGTCACTTAGAGGATTCGGCTTGTTTGATTAAATTCCGTGAAGTATTTGAGAAAGGTGAGAAAATGATACAAATATGCACGGTAAGCAAACCAAGCTATCAAACAAGAAAAGGAAAAGGAAAACTAAGCAAAGAAAACAACAATCAAACAAAAAGGAAACACAAGACAGCTATATGAAGAATGGCGGGAAATTTTGGTAGATGCCGCCGCGCGCTGTGTACTCCAAGCGCGCTAAAATACATATTCGATTCTCATTGGCTGATTACTAAAAACAAATTAAAAAGAAAATTCAGTAATTATTTTAAGAAAAAGTTTGAAATAAAGGAATTTTTCTTAATAACCAAAATACTTATTCAATGGGAAGACAAGGGTTTCCCTCTTTGTAATGATTATAATACAAAAATCTCAGAGGAATTTTCGTTACTTATTTACAAGCTTTACATCGAAATACTTCGTGCCTTCATAAGAAAAATATTTGTTTATAAAGAACCCGTGAGTTACCTAGGCGAATACCAGAAGAGTACGATAACCTTTGATCATGATGGATGGAGGTGTTCGAGAAACTTGAATGACGAAATTCTCAGTCACGTTAAAACTATCTCAGCTGTAAACTATCTCAGCTGTAACGCAAGGAAGCTGACAATGAAAATGACTGAAAAACTCTTTATCCGTAATTGAAATTGCATTCAAATATAACTGCAGGAATTTTAAATCAACAAGGAAAAAAGATGGACTTTAATCTCTGAAAGAGATAGCGAAAAGTAATTTTAATCAATTTTCTTTTTATATCAAACTGAACAAGATTGAAGGCCCTGCGTAACGTTGAACATCAACCAAGAAGCGTTGAAAAGACGTACTTGATTGAAACCAAAAATGTGAAAATGTGTCATGTGAAAATAGCGAAAAGGATTTGAATTCAAGTGTTATGAAAGATTTTCTGGTCTGATTTTGAACCTTATATTTCCAGTAATTTAAGAAGTTGAAGCAATCTCCATTCAGTTATCAATTATCCTAGTCCAGCAGAGGACAATCCCGAACTGAATGACACGTTTAGAGCTTAAGCCGATCTGATAAAATACTAAGAGTATCTGTTACCTTAGACGAATTAGAAAACTACTTAGTTCACAGTAAAGATGCCAAGACTACAGTGAAATTGGGATCACGACGACACGATTTTTGTTCAAAGTGACCAACGCTACATGAAAGCTAGGTATTTGGTTAACATTCAAAAGAGATTACCGGTCTAGACCAAGGCAAAACGTTGACCCTGCATTCTGATAGCTGTAGCACACTACAGAGTTGAGTAACTCAACCGATAAGCAAAGGAATGAAGTAAAAATGTAGAAATTTTCAAGGAATGAAGCGCAGTCCAAGAATCAATTTTCCAATCACGACATGGCATAATTGCTAGAATAAATTAGTGTATAAAAAAACAGATGTTTCAAAATACGTTATCGGGATGACTGATCGAGGACAACGAAGCTTCCACACACGACCACAAGCCAAATAAGGGATTTTCCCCTCGAGTGAGCCAAAATCTTGTTCTTGAAAGAAAAATGAGTGAGAAAAACACAAAAACTCAACACATATCAGGTCTCCAAATCCCGTCAAAACAAACCCACACAAAAAAAATATGTTAAGGCATAGAATAATGCAAATTGCATAGAATCCATGCCAAATATTGTTCATAAAGACCTGTTGTTGTTCTGTGACGTGTTTGCGCGGTCTTGCCGGACTTGGGACGATGAAAAATGTTGATATCTGGATCGCTGGCTTCTCTTCCATCCTTATTTACGAGGTTTGACCGCTTTTACCAAACTCGGCGGGGAACAGATTGGATAGATGGGTATTTTGTAGAATTAAACATCAGATATGGCGCAGTGCTGTGTTATTACTAACGAAATGTCAAGAAGTAACCCCTGGGTTGGAAAATGACAGGTGATTTGATAGTTACAAAGTCGAAAAGAAAATGACAGAGGCAATAACAATTACAACGCGTCGGGATTCAAGTTTTAGTGTCTGTTTAAATTTTTCCGACAAATTCTACAAGTAGAGCTCCAACTCCCTTAAAAATATCTTTCTTTAGGAATAAGAACTGCATTTTAGCTGTAGCAATATAATTTCTAATGTTTTTTGTAATTTTTCTTATCTTATTTCTTGGAATTTGAGAACAATTTCGAAGTCTACTCTCGTAGAGATTATCTTGACGATAGTGTTGTCAGAAAGCACAGAGATGTTTTGATAAATATTTCAGTATTATTGTTAAGACATGGGAGGATGTGATTGGCTGTTGAAATGAAACATATGAAACATTTGTGGAATGAGTTTATAAATACGTAAAATATCGCGAGTGGCTTTGGTCGTACGACATTGTAATTAACAGAAAAGCACTACCCCTTGAGGTCAGGGGAATGAATTCAAAACAAGTTTGAGAGGAAAAGACGAAAACAAACCACCTTAACAATGCAAATTGCCATTAAGAGATCTTCTTTCCATCGTCTAACCATTGAAAAAATGCAGAAAAAAAATCGCGTTAGATATTTGTAACGAGTACGAGTTCGCCAGATTTCCAACGATTTTTCAGACACGCGCAGTACTTGCGTAGGTACAGACGGATAGATGGAATGGTCGAACGCAGAAATTACCGACAGACAGGCGGTGGGACGAACGGCAGACGAACAGACAGACGGATGGACTGCCCTACATAGGGGGAAATGGAAGCTGGACAGGGGGAATAATTGAATGTGACGATAGACAAAACAGAAAAAATTAGAAAAACAAAGAGGGACAAAGACAGACAGGACACAAACCTCATATTTCTTGTTTACTTTGTTGACAAGTTCCTTGTGTTCTTGTTGAATCTCATCAATTCTTCTTTCGATACCACTTCGTTTGTCTTCTGGTGATTTATCAGAAATCTGGTGGCCGACTTGCTTCACGTGCTCCAGCTCCTTTCTCGTCCCGACCAGCTCCTCCTTGTACGACTGAAGCGGAAAGAAAGATTAAGTTTGAGATATAAAAGATTAGATTCTTAAAAAGAAATTGTTTGAAAGTTTTCGACCGGTTTGGTCATCATCAGAAAACTAAGCCGTTTTTTGATTTTTTTCTGATGACCAAACCGGCCGAAAACGTTCAAATAATTTCTATGTAAGCGGAATCTAACCTTTTATAACTCAACAACATTTTTAGTGTATTATGTCACATTTAAATTTGTTACGAGACAAGCTGCACGAGACATTGCCTAGTATAACATACCAAAAGTGTCTCGCAATTTTGTTGCCGCAACCGTTGCGAGAAGTAAAACTCAGAGAAACACTTTTGGTATGTTACACAAGGCAATGTCTCGTGCAACTGGTGCAGCACAATCGAAAGACAAGTTGCAAGGAAAATTTGCCTAACTTTAAAAACATTTCTATTGTCCCAGAAAGGGAATAGAAGCAAAACTTGTTACCTCGGTCACCAGTTTGAAACGCTCACGAAAAGCTGCGAACATAACTAACTAAACCCTTGCTGGACAGAGGAAGTTTTGAACTTCAAAACGGTTTGAAAAATAATCTTTTCCTCGATGAAGCAATACGAGTTATAGATACCCACTAAAACTAAAATTTGGACTGACTTTTCCTAAGCGTTTCAACGTGCTTTATCGACGGCTTGATAAGAAAATACAGCCACAGAAGCAAAAGAGTAATTCTTCGTTTTCAAACTCCAAATGCTAGTAATTTTAAAAGATTCTTGTCCTTAAACTAGAGGTATTTGGATAGAAGTGTTTTCTATAGAAAGTAGGTGTCAAGAATGGGTGAAAGTTTATCGTCAAGATTTTTAAGAAAACAAAAGAAAAATACCCACTTTTCACAGTTATATACTATGAAATTTTAATGTAGTGAATATGAAGGGAAGGAATTTAACAAGAAATGTGCTTGTAATTTGCTGAATGTTTGACACGCGTCGAGTCGAAAAAAATGGCTTATTTTACTTGTTAGAAGTGATATTACGGAAAGAGGAATTCCTCCTAGTCTGGAAGCAGAATTTTAAGGATGATTGGGATAAAACCACGTTAATTGGAATCATTTTGTACAATAACCCGAAATTCAATTTATTATATCCACATCCACTGGATATGAGCAATCGCGCGCTCTGATGGGTTCCTCTACTACTAGGATATCAGCTCATATCCCGTGAGTAGAGAAGTAAACAAAATGGCGGAACGTTTCGCCGACGTTATTTCATTTTTTAAACTTGAAAATAATTAAAATTCTATATTTCCCACAATCCAGTGGATGTGGATATAATAAAACAATTATTCCACTCAATCTCGTCGTACATGGCTCATAGCCGACGAGGCGCTGCGTCGGCTATGAGCTCATGTACGACTCGATTTCGTGGAATAATTGTTAAATATTTTCATCTAAGTCCAAATTACTTTTGTTATTTTAAGAGTTTTTCAGCTTATTTTTTAATCCAGTAGAGAAGAAATCGAAGAATACGTTTTGAAAGTCAAAGGCTTTTTATATAAAGTATACGCCATGAATGATTAATATTTGGGCAGAAAAAAGAGAAAAACAAAGAAAAATAGTCCAAATATCAAAAAGCAATTTTAACGCATTTCAAAGCTTCAAAGAAAAGTAGTCCAAATATCAAAATATAATGTGGATAAATATTGCAAGGAAAGCAATTTCAACGCATTTCAAAGCTTCAAACACCAAGGGAACATCTCGAATTTTCTACCTCTTTGAAGTTTAGGCAGTATTTTCACAATGTTTAGGTAGCTCTGCATTATGTATTGAGTACTTGAGTACTTGAGGATTTTTCGTTTTTTGATTTTCTAATCAACCAAATTTAAAGGTCCGGTCACATTTAGCAATCTTGTCGCGCGACTTGAGCTGCGATTTTATGGCGATTTTACGGCGACAGATCGCACACAATTCGCCACCAACTTCGAACATGCTCGAAATTTAGTGCAAACACGCGTGACTTGGGTTGCGATAAATTCGCCATAAAATCGCTGTTCAAGTCGCGCGACAAAATTGCAAATGTAAACGGGCCTTTATGAATTCTCCTTTTATGTCAACCAACATGGCGACCTCGTCCATTATTATTTTATTCCCTGGGAATGATTGCAAACCACCTATAGGACAAATTTAAAGTTTCCATGGAAAAAATCTACCAAACCCTCTGATTGCCTAATTTTTGACAGTTCCCATGACAACATACCCTGCACTGATCCTGTAGGTTCCTGATTGCCCTAGGTTCTCCAGACACCAGGCGTAGTTTTTTCACCCCTCGGTGGATTTTGTCCAAGCGTGACATAAGGTCTCCAACAAGGGCTTCAAATTCAGTGCCCAGTTTTTTCACCGGCTGGTCTTTGAGCTCAGTGAATTTAGTTTGGATCGAGGTCCATTTGGTTTTCAGTTGGTCTAGTTCTCTGAGGTGTGAGGTGTAGATGCTGCCGTTTGGTCCCTTGCTCAAGTCTCGGCAGGCATTCTCCACTGAGATGAGAAGGGCTTCGTTTGATGAGAACTCGTCGTTTAAAGTCTGAAAACAAGGTACTTGGGATTAGGTTATATGATTATTCACTCTTTATTCACTGTTGATGGGATGATGGATGACGGATGATGAAAGTGATGATGACAACGATGATGACGACGACGCTGATGATAATGATGGATGATAATGATGATGATGATGATGTTGATGACGATGATGTCAGTGATGATGATGATGACGACGATGGATGATAATGGTGACTATGATGATGGTGATGGATGATGACGATGGTGATATAAGTGACGTATGATTGATGTTACCACAGTCGCAATGCCGTCACGGTCACGGCACGTCCTTCAGTAAATTTCAAACAGTCATGAAAAACCCGCTAACTGTCATACCTTTATCTCGCGTTCATCAATTTCCTCGTATTTATTGATCCTCGTCGTAATAAGAATTTCTATCTTGGTGATCCAGGTTCTAATAGCTTCAAGGTCTCTTTTCATTTGCATTCGTTTGTTCAGCTCACCCTCCAGGACCTGCTTCGTTCTTTCCGCGCGGGTTTTCATCCCTTCCAGTCTTTCCACAAACTCGTTACGTTGTTTCGCTACCATGGTGATTGAGATTTTCTTGTTGATTAGTTGGTTGGCAATGTCGACAACTGACCCAGGACCGCTCATCTTGAGGAGGCTGAGGTGACGATTAAGGGTCTGGGAACGAGAAAAACAGACCACAATAATTCAAGTCCTAATCCAATTTAAAAAAGTTTATTGAAATTTTTATTTCCCAGTTAATGTCCCAATTTTTTATTTATCATTCACTTCTTTAGATAACATTCACTCACCCGCAGAGCTTCTTCCAAGCTGGTCTCAGTTCCCTCGAGGCTGTCGTAGCATCTCTCCGCTACTTTATCTATCTCAGATATCAGTTTGTAGTCTCTCTGTAGTGCCATTTGGAACTGCTCCAGTTCTGTTTGGGTGAGCTTGAACTCGTGTTGTCTTTGAGCAACCTGTCACGATAAATGATGAAAAGAGAAACAATACACTTTAGATATCATTGGTTACTATGGCAGCAGGCCGTCGTCAGCTATAGTGTAACTTAATTAAGGTTAACCTTAGTCATAGGTGTGCGAATTTGAGTTGATGCGTGCTATGTAAAGTAGGTTACTGTAATCATGGGCTACTGTAGCTATAGGATACTACTGCTATGGGTTCCTGTAGCTATAAGATACCGTTGCTTTGGGTTACTGTAGCTATGGGATATCTGTTGCTATGGGTTATTTTAACTATAGGATACCGTGTCTAAAGGTCACTATAACTATTGGTTACAGAAAATTGGAAATAGTAAACTGGGAATTTTTTTTGACCATTTGCCAACCTTGTACTAATTCATACCTTGTTCTTGAGCCTCGACCAATCACTATTGAGTTTCTTGAGGCTTTCCACAAGGGGTTCAGCAGATCCTTGCTTGGTGTGATCTGCAAGCTGATTGGCTGTGGTGTTGATACGTACCACGACTGGAGCTCGTTTTGAAACATCTTGCTGCAACTCCTGCAGAAGGGATTATGAAAAAAACCCCGCCTGAATTACAATAATTTTCCAAGAAAAAAAAGACACAAGAATCCACTGATGACCTCCAATAAGGCAATCGAGAAAGCGAGATCGCCGTTCATCCAAAGAAAATTGCTTGACAAAGCACCGTCACGGTCACGGTCGCGGTACGGCATGTCCGAAATTCTTCACAGTCAAATAAAAACTGCTCTAACGATATCTGCTGAGTCAATCACGGAGCGCAAGATCACTGCGCACTGTCAAGGCTCGCGGCATTGTCACGGCAAATGACACTATCACGGTACGGAATGACGACATTGAACGAATCGTAGCGCGCGAAATTCTCATCCAATGAAAATGCTTTGACACGGCACCATCACAGTCACGGCACGGCACGTCCGTAGTGTTGTTTTTACAGTCATACGAAAACTGTTCTATATGCGTCATCGTCAAGGTAACGGTACTGTACCAAAGTCCGTGCCGTGCGTTTTTCGCAGTCAAGAGTACCAACCTTATAGTGATCCATTTTTTCCCGCGTGATATCTCCAGAAGCGATATCCCTATCGTCATCAGCAATAGATCTCTCCGTTTGCAAGATCCAGTGACTCATCTCCTTCATATCGTGGTTCAATTTTTGATACTTCTCAAGCGCGGCGAGGAGATTATCTTTGACACGAGCTGCGTGACGCACTAGCGTGTCCCACTGTAATGTCACGTCATCTAGTTGGTCACGCACCTTCTGGGCGTATGCTGGGGTCGCCTTACTCAACATGTAGGTACCTGTTTCGTTCAGGGATTCTAGTTTTCGCTGAAGTTTTGTGATGTCGCTTTGGAGCGCCTGAAATATAACATCGAAACTTTTCTAAAAGTTTGTGTGGAAAAATGTTGTTTTACCCGACATTTGAAAATTTTCTCGCTTTTTGATTGGCTGAGAGCTGTGGGAAATAAGAGCTCATACCACGGTAGCAAGTTTGTGCGCGCTGGGATCGTTTCCGAGTCCACGATCAGCGTAAAAAAAATTAAGTTTTTGTGGTAGACAAAACAAATTAACGCTTCGCCTCGTGGATCCACAACAATTTTGACGATTCGATGACGCCAACCGTGGTAAATAAGAGGACATACCACGCGAAACTATCGTAAATTTGTTAAATGGACTGCACGAGCTTGCAAGTTTGTTTCATGCCATGTTTCCTGTGTCAAACATTTTGAGCTGAAACTTCACCTTCTTACTAATATTGAGGTATTCTTTCCATTTCTGGAGTTTATTTTGACACTGGTGTTTGATTTAAAGGGGTTGTGGCCACGTGACGTTTTAGTGGACCAACACTCAGGGTCTTAAAATAACTTAGAAGGCGCTGCCTTTGTAATAATATCTGCAAATGGTTAGACCTTCACGTGGCTTGGATGATCGTATTAATGGCGGTCCAGCGCATTTTATTACATTCATATAGAATTTTTGCGCGTTATAAATGTTGAACCCTTTTTTTTTATATTTTGTAACACATACCTCGCTCTGATCAAGCTGTGCTTCGAGGGTATCGGGGTCTCCAGCAGCGGGCTCCTGGTCTTTAAGGAACCCACCAACCTCTGCCATCCACTTGTTCAGCTCCTTCATCTCATCAGCGAACTGTTTATTCTGGTTAATTCCCTTCTGTGCCTGCGTCTGGCGTTTCTCAATGGTTACTGTTACGTCTTTCCATTTGTTGTTCACATCGGTTAGTTTCTGTCGGAGTTGTTCGAGTTTCTGACGAGGTAATGTTTTCATGAATTTTTCTCCGGTTGTGTTTAGGTAATCAATATTCTTCTTCTGTTCTTGCAGCAGTGATTGGATTTGCTGTAAAATAGAATTTTTAAAAATATCAGCTGCTATGAAACGTTTTTGTTAGAGCTCGCGGCACAAACACGGTCGTGACACGGTCAAAGCAAAGCAAGGTACTTCCAAGATTCTAGAAAACATCACGATCGCGACAAGGCACGCTTACGGCACCGATGACCTTTACGATAGACGTAAAGATATACCTTCACCGATAGACGTAAGCATGAAAACGAGGGCTAAGGGCCGACAGAATCAAAAATAGAGGCGAAGTTGACTAGCAATGTCTTTTTATCTCACAAATTCCGTACGGCTATACTGTGATAGGAATATTATTTGACTTTTCATGCACTTTTCTTCAGATTAAGATTAATATACACAGCTTTACTGGCTTAATACAACATTCTATAAAGCCCGCTGCAGTACCATCAAGGTTTCCGTGGACTGTTTGCTGAAAATCTGAAAGTTTTGACCCAGAGATATCTTGTAGAGA
>WUAP02122372.1:0-15893 GCA_015163945.2 Stichodactyla helianthus | reverse complement strand
CTCATAAAAAGCTCATCAGCTAAAAGTGTTGAGCCCGCGAACTCAGACTGCTGACCTGTACAAAATTTTTGCCCATGCGATAGTACGGCGAGCTTTACATAGTCATAGAAATTTGCTCTGACAGACGATTATAATATATGAACACCGTTTGAACCTTTATTTAAACTTTAAGGATACGCGCATCAGGAATATAACAATGTAGTGTATAATGCCTGTTTGCGGCAATGTATTTTTTAAGCTATCAAAATGCGTAATCTATTACCGGCTGAAGGAGTGGACAACATGGATTCGCTAAGAGAAAAAACAAACAGACAATAAAACAAAAGAAGGAAGCAAATTGTCTTTTGTTTCTGCTTGATATTGCTTGCTTCATTCTATTGTTTTGATGTCATTTGTATTCTTCTCTTAGCCAATCCATATTGTCCTTCAGCTGGTAGTGGGCGACCCCTCGAAACAGGTTGTCCTTCATATATATTTAAAAAAAGAACGAGAACGAGAACGAGAATAAGGGGGAATGAGAAAAAGAAAACGATAATTTTCCAACCATCACTTCCCGTGAGGGGCTCTTCCGTGAGGTTTGCTCCACACATACTACCACTAAATTTACAGTACACATCACTCAACTCCCATGTTGATTTAACCGCAAAAGAGATATATCAAACTCTACTCACATCCGTAGGGATCGAACATGTGACCCAACCCGTTGGACTCAAAGCGGTGAGAGGCGACGCGATAACAGCGTACACCACCCATGTAACCCTAATCTGCCCTTAATTTTTTCGTCATACTACGACGACGTGCAAGCACTGCTCGGCTACGCCTCATGCGTCATTTGCGCCGTCCTCGTGCTAACCAACTTCCTGCTTGCATCCATAACTTAGACGCTAAGTGTTGACCATTTATCAATTAGCGCTTTTCTTTTTCCCCCCAAGGATTGTAAGATGAATAAGACCTACCATCTTCGTCCGTCTTCACAGTTGTTGTAGCATTTGGTCCATCGCCAATACGCGTAAAGGCAGATACTCTGATGTCGTAATTCGTGTACTTCAACAATCCTGTTAGCGTGACTTGATTACTTCCACGACTCATGACTTTTGTGACGTAGCTCGTATGATCTGATGTTATTTTGTACTGTAGCCGATATCCAAGCAGAATACCGTGTACGAGTCCTTTAGGGACGTCCTTCCAAGAGACGAACAGACTCGTAGAGCTTGTGTTATGAGCACTTAAATCTTCTGGAGGCATGCTTGGTACTAATAAGAAAATATCGAAAATAGCGGGTCATATAGTATCTTTTTGGATGTCTCAAGGTAACGCAATGCTCCCTAAAGGTCACGTATTAGAGTGACGTCACTCAACCTGTGAAACAAAAACTAATATACTTATAGACACAAAGAAACAATGGAATCAGTGTCTACTACTTACCTCTATTGGATTAATAACTGTTTCACGGGTTAAGTGCCATTACTCTATAATGTCACGCAAGCGCTCTTAAAAATCAGATACAATAAAAAAGATTTCAATGACAATTTAAGGATCTAATGAGTATTTTAAGGAACGCAATGTTTTAGCGTGTCACGCATCCTACTGTCACGTAAGCGCAAGGAGAAGCTTGCTTGTATAACGTTTATGGAGGATCTAATAAGTGCCTAGAGGTAACACTACATACTGTCTTCGTCTGTCGTGACGTGTAAGGCGTATGACGCAGCACCATCGCCGATACGTGTGTATCCCAATACTTGTACTTCATAGGTTGCAAATTTTTCCAGTCCCTCCAACTGCACGTGAAATGAAGTGGGTGACGGCACAGTTTCTGTGCAGTAATTATTTACACTTCTTTCGCTTCTGAGCTTATGGAGGCGATAATGCACGCGATAGCCAAGAAGAATACCATGAACACAGCACTCTGGGATATCAGACCACGTGACGTTGAGAGTCGTTGAGCTAGTGTTGAAGGACTGAACGATTTTTGGTGGTTTACTAGGCACTGAAAAATTATAAGAAATACGAGAAAAAAATTAATCTATCACTCTATCTCTGGCCTTGGTTGCAATTGAAGGGGGGTTTCATTTATTATGGTATGGGGGGATCAGCAAAATTGAGGGGGGTTACGTTATCTTGTGAAGCCTTGTAGGGGGGTTATTAAGTTGCAGAAGCGCGAGGTAGAAAGTATGACTGAAGTCTTGAAGGTTGTAAGGGGGAGAGAGGTATTAAATGTTCACTCTCCACAGAGGGGGTTAGGAAATGTTTGGTAAGAATGGTGATTGTTTTCAGTCAAATTCTCTTCCTTCTGGCTAAAAGGTGTGTGGTGTATTTTGTATGTTGACGTAATCATGTATGTACATGAGTGGCTGTCAATCAAGGTATCTAACATTTCCTCCCTTCCTAGTTATATAATTACTCTGATATGTAAATTTGACTCAATATAAATGTTTCTCGTGTTCATGAATGTCTCTACAATTGTGTCGTGCTCAATAGCTAGCGTTTAGGTGGTTGTCTGTGTCTTGATAGGTATCGACGTTCCTTGTCTCGGTTTGACGACACGTTGCTCTTAACGGGTGTGGGTGACTTGCTTGCTTGTGTTCCCTTTTCTTGTGTCTGTTCCTCTACTGACGGGTAAATATCTGCTTCTGCTTCTGTAGTCTCGAACTGTGACGGCTTTTCCATTATTGAACACACGTACACAGCTCTCTTTCTCTCTAGTGCTTCTTACATTTGTTCCTATTAAAGTACTGCGTTTATTACATCTAGTTACATCAAGTCGAGGCGTGAGCGTTTGTTTCGACCAAGAAAAATTTTCGCGGGTGATTCGCTTATTGTAGCATAAGGCGTGTTAGGATACATCAGTAGAAAGTTTGTTATCTTCTTATTTAGTGCAGCTGATACTGATTTCATTGCCTTCATACTCTGTTTGAAAGTTTGTACAAATCTCTCAGCTTGTCCATTTGTCTCAGGGTGGAATGGTGCAGATCTGAATTGGTGTATCCCATTGCTCTTCATAAAAGCTTGAAATTCTGTTGAAGTAAATTGCGGTCCATTATCTGAAATGAGTTGCTGTGGTATTCCATTTCTTGCAAACACTGACCATAATATCTCGATGGTTCTTGCTGTGATCCGTGATCCCACGGATGGACGGGTGCTTTTGTTGGGTTGTTTTGTACTTTGTTACAACCCGAGCAGGCTTTGGTTTATCTGTTCGATTTCGGCATGAATTCCTGGCCACCATACGTGACTTCTTGCTAAAACCCCTTCAATTTGACTACTCCTAGTGTATTGAGTGGATAACTTCTAGTACTTCTTTTCTTAACCTTCTTGATATAATCACTCGTATACCCCACAATAAGGCATCCCTTACGTGTCGTGATTTCATTCCGCCTGTGATAGTATGGCAAGAGGTGTTTATCGTCTGGATTTGACCATCCAGACACAGTTTGTTCATATACTCTACTTAGAACTTTGTCTCTTTCTGTCTCTCGCCTGATCGTTGTAGTTATCACTGGTGGTTGCTCAAATTGGCTCATGTGAAAAATATCAACTGCTTCTCCCTCAATGGCTTCTCTTTTTCTGGAGTAACTTCGTATGATAGTCTGACGTCGGCATTCGTGTGTCGTTTAGTGTCTTTGTACTCAATATCATAAGTGTAGGCTGACAGGTTACTGGTATGCCTTACGTTGGACCGAAGATGCTGACTAGTATTTGACGATCTGTGTGAATGATTAGTGTGAAATGTCTTCCGTACAAGTAAAGAGTGTGTGAAATCTGTATCGTTGAGTGAGAATTGACGGTTTAGGCGATAACTGCTTTTCCAGGAGTGTTACGACTGTTTTGTACATTGCCAGAAATATGGGACATTTTGAGCCCGCGTACGTAAACAGTGGTTGTACCAATAAAGATATTACAAATACGATGAAATTCAAAGAAATGATGATTTTCTTAATAATTCAAGTTCTATTGATCTAATTTTGGACGAAAAAATCAAGAAAACTAATTAAGAGGAAGTCAATGAGAATATTCGAAAAAGTACACCACAGGTAGCCCACAGTAGATAAAAGTATAGCCTGGCCATAAAATCGCTCGAAAAGAGTACAAAGCCCACTGATATCCCTTCATACATATTTAAAGTGTATTTGAAAACAAACATATGGCGTTGGTCATCGTAGTTCACTCCTTGTTGGTAAGCAATGGCTTCTCCTTTTCGACTTCGAATGCCAAATTTGAATTTGAACTTCAGGCCCTCCAGGAACCGGTTTAAAGGCAGCAAACACACTTTCAAGGGACTATTCGAATACTTTAGACCTTCTAGTTGATGTTACAATGTGGAGCTACGATCCAGACCAAAGGCTTTTTGACTTAACCGACGAGTGTTTTGCCACAGGATACCTCAGGTTACTAGCAAATGTATGGCAATATGAAGCTATCTATAGCTATAAAAGTCGTAAGCCCAGGAACCGAGTGGGCAGCATTTCAGAAGTTGTTTTTTATTCCTAAACGTAGCTTATCTAGTACAAAATAGGACTGGATGTGGAGGAAAGAGAAATATTTGCCGTTTTTTTTTTTTTTAATCTTAGAAAATTTGCCTAATCCCATACATTTTCTTACAATGTTTCGGCGCCCATTATAATGCACACTGAGCATGCGCGAACGCCATTTTGTCTAATATTTCTAGCAATGCATCCCAAAGTCCATTGTATCAGATTAGTACATAGCTAAGTGCACGATGGTACGTACTGAAATCGAGACTTTGGCAAGTACAGGACTCACTCAACCATATTTTGGGAAAGGTCTATTAGATTTTCGGTTTGTAGTTCGCAGAGGAAATGAATAAATGAAAAATATTAGAGTTTTTACTTTTTACGTAATAAAATAATTGGCAATCTAAGGAAAAAATGCGTCTATAATCGAAATTCCGTTCATTAAGTTTTGTAGCTAAGTATCCGACAATTAAGCTAAAACATTATCTAAACTTTATTTTATTTAAACCTCTGATTTTAAAGGGCTTACATAACGTTTCCTCTAATTCTTAGTTAAATATTACGCAACCTGTGCGAGCTTTTATCACAAAGAGTAAGTAAAGAAGACAAAATAACCAAATAAAATTTAGCAAACAAAAAACACAGTCACAACAACTTTTATACTCCACTTGGAAAGCCGCACGCAAGGCTGGACAGCAAATAGATCGCGCGCATGCGCAACGTCACAATGAACGTCATAATTAGTTATGACACAAAAAGATTTTGAAAGAGGCGCCTGAAAAAGAAATGGAAGATAAGCTCGTCAGACCAGCCTCTCGGACAAGCGGTAGCGTTTATTCATTATTTAGTGTTGATGTGAGCGACAGCGGTCATGACAATGTAAGTATTTCGTTCAAGAACTTAATGCAGCTTTGGAAACTTATGAAGTAGGTTCATTTGTATTCAAGCACCATGAAGAAAAAAGTTTGCGTAGGGATTCAGAGAGGAACCATAAGAAACTTAAGCCGTAAAGAGGAATACTTATTCATAGTTTTGTGCTAATGACGCAGTGACTATTAAATTTGACGGCAATTTTCACAAAGGATGTGAATTAGACTATTACTTAAACGTGCAGAATTAAGCCCAAGTGAGCTTAGTCACTCTAAATTGATATACCTTGACAAATTTTGTAAAGAGAGATTTTAAATGAAGCTTTTCGGTACAGTAGCTGCTATGAGAACTAAAAGTTTCTCTTGTTGTTAGTAAATTCAAGCAGAAAATAAGAAAGCAAATGCATAGGAAGCTCTGAGAACAATTTGATTGTGGAAGCTGTTAATGCTATCGGATAGGGAAAAAAGAATTGGAGATAAAGGTTATGATAAACTTATATAGAAATTTGAAGGGCGCGAGAAGACGATCTCCCCGCTTCCATTCATTTTTTTTTTTTTTACATCTATCCCTATTCACCCACTCATTCATCCATCCATCCATCCATTCAAAACTGATCTGCATTATGTCTACCAGGGTGGTGCACCGTCGACTGCAAACGAAGATGGCGACAACTCGAGTGACAGTAACTCGTGTAAGATTTGCCGCGATAATTCAATAGCTGATGAAATCATTTCGCCTTGTAAATGCGCTGGAACATTGGGCCGTGTTCATCGGAAGTGCCTTGAAGAATGGCTATCGACATCCAACAAAAGCACCTGTGAAATCTGTAAACACGTTTTTCCAGTTGAAAGAACGCCGAGAGGATTTAGAGATGTGAGTAATAGAGCAGATTTCGTATGACTGTGAAATGCTCGCGGCACGAACACGGTTGTGACACGGTCAAGGTACGGCAAGGCACGTCAAAATTCTAGAAAACATCATGGTCGCGGCAAGGCACGCTTACGGCACCCATCATGCCGCGAGCTTTTCACAGTCATACGAAATCTGCTCTAGACTAACACCGGGTTTCAATTTTTGAAATGCCGCGCGATCATCTACCCTGCTGTTGTTAAGGTGTTCAGACTGAGTTGCTATCGCACCCTAGTGTAGACATCAGAAGGTCCTTGGGGATTAAGATCGAAATAGTATGGAAATGATAGCATGATAAAGTAAAAATGAAAGGACTTTTGCACTAACAGGTCCACCTGACCAGACCTTAAAGCAGGCACCACTATCAAAATGAACTCCAGAAATGAAGAACATCTTTGACACGGGAGAAATGAAATATAAAATCGAATGTTATCCATACAAACAATACTAAAGTTTTCAATTTTATACCATTTCTCCTGTGTCAAATATTTTGAGCTGAAACTTTACCTTCTTAATAATAACAAGATGCTCTTTCCATTTCTGGAGTTCATTTTAACACTGGTGCTTGATTTAAGGGGGTTGTGGTCAAGTGACCTGTTAGTGCAAATGGCCTTCATCGACTATAAATAGTTTGTTTCACGACAGAGCAGAAAAATGACAAGGCCGCTACTTTTACGATTTTTAAAATTTAACTGGAAGTGATGCGCCAAAACTAAGCTTTTCATTTGTTTCACTGTTGCTCCAAACTTGTGACAAAATCTTGTCAAATTAGAGTAAAGCTACTTGGAGATATTCACAAAAATGTCAGTTTTTCTGTTGATCAAAATATCACCTCTCCCAAAGTACAAGGCGTTATATCGCAAAATCGTATTTACTGAGTTTTGGTCAAGTTTGATATTTTGCTCTTTGGCCCCAAAAGAGCGTGTTTACGAAATACTGAGCTTAAAAACGGATAGATGTCCTTATAACGAAAGAAATAAAAAAGTTTCTCTGCTCTGTCCCGTTGTTTCACTGGTTTATTGCAATCACTCTACCCAACACCTCAGTTAAGTTTTTTCTTCTCCATTTTTAGTGGCTTACTCATCAACAATCAAGAATAGAAAGACGTTACATCACCGCAGATTTCGTTTGTTTTCTCTTCCTTGCGCCCTTGACCGTAGGAAGCACATATCTATGCGGTAAAGGCGCGTTTTATTACTTCGACATTGGTCTAGTATGGCTCTCAGCTGGTTTGATAACACTGAGTTCTTTCTTATGGCTTCTATTTTTTTTCTGGACTGTGATGACCATTCGATTTCACCTTAAAGTGTGGCACCAATGGCAGCGTCGAAATCAAGTCGTGCATTTGATAATAAACCACCGTGAAGAGACAAATACTCAGCACCGAAGTCCTTTAGATGCTTGTGAATCAGAGACTTTTGTCTAAGTCCAAAAACACTCCCTGCCATAGGCAACCGTAAAGTCTTCTGGTAAAGTTATTAAAATTCTGATTAAAACGGAATTGAAATTTCTTCTAATTTTTCTCTTTCTTTTCGCCAGAAATCGCATGATTGTTTTTTTTACTTTGAATTCCAAGCTTGTTAGTCAGACCTAATCCATTAGGCGTATTTGTTTTCCTATTTCAGACCACGTGTCATTTTCTTGGGAATAAGATTCTGTTTGAGGCTCATCCATATTAACGTTCTTCTCAAGCGCTACCGAGAAACAAAGAAACAATACCCAAGGGAATGACACGTGGTCTGAAATGGGAAAACAAATACGCGCAATGGATTAGGTCCATTGCCATTTAATATACGCAAGTCTTGTTTTGTAGTTTCTCCTACATCATTTATTGAGTTTGTTTTTTTAAAAGCTCTAACGAGATAATTTCCAGTTATTTTACCCTAGAATTGAATGAATGCTCACGGTGCAACACTGCGCAGGATTAGACCAGGGGAAACGAGTGGAAAATGTACTGACGTACAGCACGTACACGGTACGGCATGCAGTAACACTGAAATGGCTTCCCATTAGAATGATCATCGTATGAGTGGGAAACGTACAGTACTGACTTAAAGCACGTACAGGGTATGATATGCAATAACACTGAAATGGCTTCCTGCAACAATGGTTATCGTATGAGTGGGAAACGTACGGTACTGACTTACAGCACGTACACAGTACGGTGTATGCAGTAACACTGAAATGGCTTCCCATTGGATTGTGTTCGTGTAAATCATCCTATCACAACACGTATTGATTAACTGAAACACTTCACACTTATAATTTTATGATAGACGTTAAACAAATATAAAGATAGAATCCTAAAAACAAAACTGTAAAACCTCTCTTTGATTAAATAAATTGAAGGAAAAGAAACCGGATTACTTCCTTACATAACCAGACACACCTGAAATAAATTGAAAATTAATGTTTGGTGAACTGAAAGCCCAGAACAGTACCTGCTACAGAACGCTAGCCCTTAAAACAGTCATGCTTTTTAAATTTGTAGACTACGTTTAAAGTTTCTATTAATTATTTGCTATTTTATTCGTTTATTTTAATGTTTTTTCACTTATTTAATCACTTAATTAACTTTCAATATTTTTCCTATTTGATAAGTTTGAAAAACGAATAATAATAGAGTGGTTTTCATTAACCCGTGAAACAAAGTGTACTAATTAGAGTGTAATAGTCAGATAGACACAATGAAAAACAGAAAAAAAGTGTAATAAACCGTAATACGCTAAAGTGTATTTCACGGGTTAATGAAAACCACTCTAATAAAAAAGAAATATATATATATTTAACCCGTGAAATAGTTATTAATCTAAAAGAGATTAGTTGTCACTGATTCCGTTTTCTTTTGTGTCAGCTATTAGACTATTAGTTTCTGTTTCAAGAGCTATATGCCACCACTCTATTTGGTTTATAAACAAGTACTTTTTTTAATACATAAATAGAATGTAAAAGCAACAGAATATAGAAAAAAGAGAAAAGGAAAGAAAGAAAAATGGAAAGATAGAATAAGAAATAAAGTTTATATACACGTAAACCACTGCGATCTAAGCATTAAACTGTTACTTTTTGACAGTGATGTGTATGTTTTGTGTACGAGTGAAACAAACGACACACAACAGAACAGACGTCACAATACTTTATTAAGAATTCTCAAATTCACATTAAAAATAAGTTTTTTTGCGTGTGAAATTCACAAATAATGGGGTTTTAGGTCTCTAGAAAGAAAACTTAACAAGAGAATAAAAAAGTTAAATCAATATGAAACAAAAACTTACTGAAATCAGAGAACCATAAAGTATACTTTTTAATAAAATATCTGTTGCAAAAAATGAAAAAAAAAAAAAACTTTCCAGGGTCCACACTCAAGTAATAATATCACAATGGTAGTATTAAAAAATTATCATTATCTATGAATCAGAAAACTTTTGAAGTACATATGGCATACACATCATAATCGATAATATATGTATATACAATGGAAAAGTTTGCTAAAAATATTGGATGGATATGCTAGATTTTTTAAATCCTTAAGATGATTTATGTTTAATATAGAAGTCAGTATGGGATGAGTTCATTCTCATTTACAGAGGAGTAAATATAGCAGGATTTACAAACTCTGGTACCATTGTTTTACCAAGTTTTCAATTGTGCTTATCACAACTACAAATAGTTCCTATGCACAACATATGGCTACAGTTAAGCTAAATCTTAAATCTTACTAGTATTTAAATTTCTTTTGAGTTAGCTGGTTCAAATCCATTTCAAAAATCATCTGGGTTTTTTTTTTTTACTACTTTAGTGAATTTCCCATAAAAAGATGACAGCAAAACCTCCAGAAATTGCTAAATAATAATATGCACCAGAGTTTACAGGATGTTAATGATTTTGGGGAGACCATGCTACTGTAGTTATCTAACTTGTTACACAAGGAGAGCATTAGTCTATTACAGTACTCTCTTTTTTGCACCTATCTTTACACTATTTTGCACAGCTTGTTCAGTTCATTTACATGAGTGAGCAGCCCTTGTTAAGCTCACCCTGAAAAAAAGATTACAATATCGTTCTTAGGGTACAATACAAAGACCACAACAAAAAAATCTGTGCAAAAGGAAAAAACTGCAAATCCTAAAAACATTTTAGAATAATAATTTATTTTTCCTATAATTTGGAAATGGCAAACCACAGGCATAGGTCAACAACTAAAATGGAGAAATACCATACTTTAGCTCCTGAAAACCTATGAACCCCAAAATGTTTAGACCAGTAATTATTTAACACAGAGAAGACTAGAAAAGCAAAGTAATGGAAATGAAAGGACTGAAATGATGGGAAAGAAGCAGATTTGAAGATAGAAATTAATTTTTTAAACTGAGAAACTTTTTAAAGAAGTGGGAAAGTATCCTTCCAACTTTAAAGAAGAATAAAGTGAATTTTGGGAAGGAATTCAGAATTGAAGAAAATTTAATTGTACTTAAAAACCGAGTAAATTAGAGTTGGTAATAATAGATTAACATACCTCTCTCTTCCTTCGTTGACCATCAATAGTATCTTTACAATACTGCTCAAATACTTTCTCTTCGGTTAGTGTTGCCAACTCCTGAAAAAAACATTTTCAGATAAGATACAATTCTAAAAAATATTAATCAGTAAAACATATAAAACACTGAGCACGTTATTTATAATTTATTTTCACGTCGTTTATTTAGTGTTGTGAAACTAGAACAAGCACTCCCTCAATGAACACTTTCTCTCTTGGTTAATGTTAAGTGGAAATATGTTTGAATAAATAAAAAGAAAATAATCATGTATCAGATTGACTAAATCAAAGCTTTAAGAAAATATATCAACAGTTAGAACAGGTTGTAAGTCCCTTTTAAGCATAGAAGATTCAAATAATAAATAGGTCAATAATATATTTGTTTCATTTTATCTTGATGTCATTTAGATCTAAAAACTTTGTAATACAACACTCAAAATTTAGAAATAAAGAAATATTAGATAGAAAATTGGGCATACAAGAGATTCATTATGATGAAATAATGCATTTTTTATTTACAACTATAAAAGAAAAAAGTTTTGGAATGAAATTCTTAAAAAAGAAAAAAGTAAATAAATAAGTAAATAAACAAACACACACACACACAAACAAATAAACAAAATAAGATAAAAACAAAAAATTACAGTCTAAAAAAAATTCTCTCACTTTTTGAGTCAGTTTCCTTTAAAAATTTTTGTTCCTCAAGAAAATAATTTCCATAACAATATATAAAAAGTAAACTTTATTGCTCTTCATGACAGATTTATTTAAAAATCAAATATGTACACTATAAAATTTAATATACTGTTATGTAGAGAAATAGCTTGACTAACTTTGTATGTACAATTTATCATTACTTTGAATAATTCTTAAAAATATAAGGCATTTTAATGCAACTTATGTTCAGCCAGCATATTATATAATTGTAATGTTAACATAAATCGAATAGCAAGTCATGTCTGGCTTTATGTCACAAGAAAATATTTGATCTCAGGGGAATGCAGGGTCTTTTGGGGGCAATTTGAAGAGGTTAACACAACTGTATCATGCTGTAGCATCCTTGAACACCAGGTTCAAGTCACGGCTCCTCCACATTGACTCCTCTTGGATAGGGCAGTGTCAATCTTCACAAATGTGAACAAATTATGGTATGGATGTGGTTTGCCATGCCAATAATCTCAGTACCTTGTTAAAGCATTTTCATTGGATGAGCATTATCTTATAGTTATAGTCTGATTGGCTTACTGGCTGTGGTAAAGTATTCTATGACAGAGCCGCATAGCACAGATTTTGTATGACTGAAAAGGCATTGGCAAAGCATGCTCAAGGCACCAATCATGCTGAGACTTTTTCATAGTCATACTAAATTTGCTCTACTAAAACTTTTCTGTCAAACAAAAACTACTCTAACAAAGCTAGCAATCTTCACCACAAAAACAAACTTGATGAAAATCTGTATTCTCCTATAATGTACTTTACCTGTATAAATGTACATGTACGAAAAGGGTTTTGGTATGACTAAAGAGAATTCAATGATTTATCAATCGCTTGTTATTGGTTCTTTTAAAAGCAGAGTAAGAGAAGTTTTTCAATGTGGGCTGTTTACAAGGGTTGAGAGTTCAGAATAAAAAGCTGGCATCAAAGACAGGTGTCTTAATACCATACGCTTCCTCCAGCAACTGCTGGCGAAAAGCATTCCATTCTGTTCTCTCATCTGCAAATTGACATAGACAGACACACACCTCTCCACTAGCGTTTATCAATGCTGTTCGCACTTCATTTCCAGAGCCCCATGTTTTCTGTTGCTTAAAAACGATTTCTGCAGGTGGCTTATGCTGACCTCCTCCTTGCGATGAGTATATCTGAAGATGTGTAAAGCGATACACTTAGAAATGAAGAAAAACAATCACAAAGCATTGTCTTGACTGTGCTTAGGAAATGTAAAGAAAGAGAGAACACTCACTGTCACATAACTGTTAGCCTTTAGAACATATTTAGGAGTGAACTTGTAGACTACTGGGTCTTCTTTTCCAACTTGTCTTTGGATAGTCCAGCCACCTAATGGTTCATCCTGGTTGGCAAACAAAAAAAATGTTTAAAACCAGTTATTTTACATTTCAAATGAGCGAAAAGGATAGCAAGAAAGAAAACAGAACAGGGGAGACTTTGATGGTAATATTGCAACATAGCTTCCCCCTCCAATCAACCTATCAGCCAAAAGAAATGGTTGAAATTTAGCCAATTCCCAGTCGTTATCCAATTGACAAATCTAGCCATACCTAACCAAAAAATAGCAGACAGGTTTAAGCCACCAATTACAGATAAGCAGGCAACAAGCAGGTGAAAAATGGCCAACAGTTTGATGAGTAAAAAAGGTAAGTCCTTCAGCTACAAGACTGGTATAAACATAACCTAATTGTGCAAACTTTATCTCCTCTTTCCATCAGTGCTCTGCTTTAAGGGTATTTAAAGTTAGAGCAACATGGATTAGAGAAAGGTCAACAAGGACTGAATCATGGACCTCTTGCTTAGCACTAACTGCTATTCTACACTATTACCAACTTTGACATTGAATAGAAAACAAAAAGATTTTGACTTTTCCCATTTCATGAGACTCAAAAATCATTGGAATGGTCAGCATACTTATGCTTTTTGGACTATTGACTCTTGTCTCCTTATTTCTTCATTTCATCACCTCCCCTTCTGCTGCCCCCTGAAGTAATGTTGTGGATGAAAGCAGTAAAGTGACTCCGCAGATATTGCAAAAACAATGATAAAGTGGGGGAGAGGGGAGGTTATCCTTCATTTACTCTAAAATTACCCATTTCATTCCAATAATATTTTCCAAGTAGCTCAACAAACTTAAGCTCTTCACTAAAATCACGTACTGACACTGTGATGTGATTTTTTTCACCTGTGAAATATTTAGAGACTATTTTTACACAAATCAAATGAGATGGTTTGTGAAAGGGGTATTACCTACCTTATCCCCACTGTTGAAAAGTTTAATAAACTTTCCTTCTGGGTCAGACTCAACAATCTGGATAGCACCTTCTGCTGTGGTTGTTGTTGTTATTGTTGATTCTGTTTCCTCTGTCCTTGCTCTCTTGGCTCCTCTTCTAGATGATCTACCAGAGGATGGTGTTTCTCCATAGACTGGCGAGGATGGAGGGGTTATGTTTAACCTTTGAATTATAAAAAGTTACTAAGTAGGCTTAATGAATTACCGGTAGTTTGAAATCAAATATTATTGTGAACTCTCAACACTCTCCCTGTCCCAAAACAAGGAAAAGTGGGTTACACTAGCAATTCTGTAGCATGACTTGAGATGCAATTTTATGGCAACGGATTGTGCACAAGTCACCACCAATTCAAACATGCTCATAATTTAGTGAAAACATGCACAATGTGGGTGGCGATAAATTCACCATTTTAATTGCCATTCTAGACACATGAAAAAATCACTATTGTAAATGTGCCGTCTATAATAAGTATGAAAAGCATGATGAAATTCAAGAAATTCACCTGTATTCCTCTCCTTCAAGCATTTTTCTGTATGCAGCAATTTCCATGTCAAGGGCTACCTTAACTCCCATCAAATCTTCGTAATCCTTCAGTGCATCATCAATACTATTCCTCAGCTCAGTGATCTCATTCTCTCTTAATATGATTGCTTCATCAGCCTTCTTTTTGTCTTGAGTACGGAGATCATGTAGATCAGTGACTCTTTGACCAAGAGCTTTGTTCTAAAAGATAAAACATCAATTTTCAAGTAAAGGTGGCTGACTACTATTGAATCTGAGCCCAATAGTAAATATAAAATCCAATAGTAGCCAGTCACCTTAAAACAGGATTCTAGTAAACAGAATTTGTACAAATATCCTCTGAATTAAACAATTTATTTTTGCTACTAGTGGTCAAAATTTCATTTTTGTGGTTCTAATTTTTTTGTAACCCTCATGTTTTTTGGATGTCAAGGTGAGGTTCTGAAGTTGCACCTCTAAGATAAATATAAAATGAAAAATGTTGATGCATAAATATTCAAATTGGGATGGAAGCAAGAAGGAAAGAATTGTGGGAAGAACTGAAGGGGAGAGAAGAGAGCAAAGGAATGAGAGGGGGATGGGAAGGAAAGGTAAAAGAATGGGAAATCATTAAACAAATACCTTGGCTTGTTCCTGATTAAGGTCTGATTTCAATGTGTCAACCGAAGATGACAAATCCCTGTTTTCTTCTCTCAGCTTTGCAATGATACTGGTATCTTTTTCTTGTTGAGTTCGCAGCTCTTCATACTTAAAATATATAACAAGATTGAAGTCTTTTCATAAATAAAAAATACAGCACATTACTACAGTAGCTTAGAGTGGAATTTGTATGAATGGGAAACTGTAAGAGGAACTTGAAGTAGTACTGTACTTTACCATAACAGTAACTACATGCTGTGGATGATTCACCCACAAATGGGAGCCATTGCAGTGACTGCATACTATACTGTGTACATGATGCTAGTGCAGTACCATGATTTTCCCACTCAAAAGAAAACTGCTCTAATGTTTTCTACAAAATATAGATGCAATACCTTTGAGCTATATAACAATTCGGTTTCTTCTTTGAATTTCCGTCCCTCGGCATCATAATCCTCCCTCAACTCCTGCAACTTCTCCATCAACACTCCTTCATATTTATTCTTATAGTCAGTTTCAATGACAGTCCTCTTGGTTTCTACTGTCTTAAGCTGAGATCTGATCTCTGACAATTCCTGAAATCAAAAGAAACCTTTATGTACTGATTTAACTAGCCCAAAAACAATCCACCACTTTCATGAATATTAAGTTTATAAATAACTGCATGCAGCTTTAGAAAGGACTATACAAAAATATCTTTCATGTGGGAGCCATATTAGACCATGTGAGAATAAAAACCTTTGTTTATGTCCAGCTAAACTCATACTGAAGTGCTTGAGTGTGAGGCTTGCCAGACAAAAATGAAAAGTTTAGTCAAGACTGCCAGTATATGAGTAAAGCAAATAACAGGTGGAAATATATTTATGAATTTTTAAATTTATCAAAAATGGGTATCAAGTATCTGGGGTTGTGTCAATTTTT
>WUAP02122361.1:3353-15895 GCA_015163945.2 Stichodactyla helianthus | reverse complement strand
ACCCGTAAATGGTTTCGCCCTGCCATACGACGCTTCAGCAATCGATGTCTGGATGTATGGTCCCAAATTAATCAAATTAAAAAATAAATCAAATAATTTTAAAAAAAGCATTGTATGCACTGCAGCAATATGCAGGTTAATCAATGTTACTGTTAGTGTCACAGGCTGTAAATCGGAAATCTCTACTGTGGTATATAGATATATATTTGGTTACAGTTACTTGTTTACTCACACGGTGATATCAACATTAGATCCTTTAAAAAACCAACCAGCCCACAATGTACTTATCGAAGTTCTTAGAAGGTATCTGAATATGTTCACAATGAAAGTATAAATAAAAACAGATGTTTTACGAATAATTGATGTCGTTCATAAAAGTTGACCACGTGACAATACTAAGAAAACCGTGGCTCCTTCTTCGTGTACCAGAGTATGGATTATGCAATAAGTTCAATAGAAACAAAAGCTGAAAACAATAAAATGAAGCTATACAAGTTACTCACAAATAGGTTAAATTGCGATTGAATGCAAAAGCATTTTCTTCGATATAATGTAGAGGATTTTTGTATATCATTCTGGGGAAAAAAGAAAAAATCTAAGGCAAGGCATAATCGATTAAGTTCAAAAATTTTAGAAATTAACTTCTACTCACATCATTTCCAAAGCGTTCGCTCCGATAAAAGTGTGCTTAGATATCGAGGTTATTTTGTTTTGTTCTAATAATCTGTAAGTGAATCATTTTTTAATCAATTTAGAATGACTGAGAATGTGATGGCACATCATAAAAGCGCGCAAGCCCAAAGCATGATATAATGTAAAAATGGCTTCCCTTTGATAATGTGAATTACCCAATCACAAGCTTAGTTACGACTACGGTGAAGTACGGTACAGCTACGGTACAGCTTTGAATTTACCGTATCGTTTCCCACTTACAAAATCCACTCTGGTATAACTCCTTTAGTCAAGACTTTTTGAGAAAGATGATATGTGTATTTTTGTGTCTTGCCGTACTTGGAAGACTTTGTGAAGGAACACCAAACCAATACCCTACAACAAAAGACTACTTACAAGTGTTTCAATTGACGTGTATTCCAAAAAGCCCTGTCGTCAATGCGGCTTATCATGTTGTGGGTTAAACACCTTAGAAAAAGGGAAAAAATGTTACTACGAGTGATGCGCATTTGTTTTTTTCGACGCTTAATAGCACGCAGTCTACATGCGATCTAGGCAAAACCAGTTTTATTTTCATTGACCTACAGGAATTTTACACTTATTATCTTCGAGAAAAGGTTTACATTGATGTTTGTAAGATAATTTATGGAGAGGTCTCTGAAAAAAAAAAAGGAAAATTTTAAAATGTCAATGTCGTCAAACATATGAAAAATTCTACAGAAGTAGTATAACATTTAGGTTTTCAATGTGAAACAATGCCTGCTGCAGATCTTCCCTGAATGGTAGCACCTCGTTTAGACATTTAAGAAATGAATATGAAGAAATTTCTTATTTCCACAGTTTCTTTTGGTCGTGCAATAGCCAATCACCGATCGCCATTCCCCGTTCGCCCCGTCAACTTTTTTTGAAATAGCTGTATACTTAGATAACTTTGAACGTTTTTCCTGTATTACCATGGAAGCGCACTAAAAAGAATAGAGTACCGAAAGCAACAAGTATGAAAGCATTACTGTCAATATACATACAGGAAACTTAAGTTTACTTGATCCTTTAAGCTGTCATTTTCTATGGATGATATCTTATTGTATGAGAGCTGGCTATAAAACACAGCAACATCATTTATAACGTCTTGCAACCTTGACTTGCATACAGTGAAAAACAAGCTCCAAAATCTAGATAAAATCTGCTTACGGTGGGTCTCTAAAACAAATGTTCTTATACTCACAGAATTGAAAGGCTTCGCAAGCCAGAAAATAAGGCTTTGTTGATGGATGTCAGTAGATTCCCTCTCAAACTTCTATAAAATGGAAAATTCGCGGAAACAAATTGAAGTAAAGAGGAAAAACAAGAATCGATATTCTATTCTCTTTCGCCTTGCTCAGCTGAATAGAAAACATTTCATACTTAAGTGACAACAACAAGGCATAATGGGAGGAGAGCCGTCCAGCAAATGTTTACTTGCACAATAATTAAGAGCTGTTTACATTGCATTCTATGAGAATTGCGTGAAAGCAGAACCGGGATACAAATATATTCAGTGTTGTGCTGGAAGGCGTCAAGTGACGATTATGCACAAAGTGGGCGTATATAACTATCTCAGAGATCCCAGGGGAAACCACATGCCAAGGGGCAAAGGGACAACAAAATGAAAAACATTAAATTGCATGCATTATGTGGTACAGCTAGGAAGAAGAGAGTTACTAATGCCACTAATTCAAGGCGGGTTGTAAAGGGTTATAAAAAGCAACAGCTAGTGACAACACAACAGCAACAACAACAACAACAACAACAACAA
Source organism: Stichodactyla helianthus (assembly GCA_015163945.2). Classification (NCBI taxonomy): domain Eukaryota; kingdom Metazoa; phylum Cnidaria; class Anthozoa; order Actiniaria; family Stichodactylidae; genus Stichodactyla; species Stichodactyla helianthus. The sequence continues at coordinate 13,428 of WUAP02122361.1, read as the reverse complement.
CAACAACAACAACAACAACAACAACAACAATAACAATAACAATTATTAAGCCGCCGCCGCCGCCATGCACCACCCGGCACCACCATCAACAACAGTAACAATGGTTAAACCTTCACTACCACCATCACCGCCAACACCATCAACAACGTTATTGTTATGGGATTGAACGCTCTCGGTAGAGTTGGACCAGGATCTTTATTGGACTCTGACTTCTAACAGTGCTTACTAATAGTGCTAGTGGTTACTACATGTAAGCTATATTTATAATGATTCTAAGACAGGTGTCAATCTAAGATATCTCTGGTAAAGCTATGATTGGCTAAAGGAATAAGTAAATTCCTAAGTTCGATATTCTAGCATCGAGTATACGAGTGAAAATCGCAATGATTAAGTATAGATAGAACTGAGACTCATATATGAAAATACTGCAAACATAAAGTATACGTTGTAAAGTATCTTCTTATCATAAGATTTTAAAGAATAAACCAAGGTTAACTAAGTAAAGAGGCGAAATAACTATAGGGTGTGTCAAAGGGGTTTTGGCATACTAGGGGTGGAGCTTATGGTCTTTAAAACATGAATTCTAAGTTTGAGACTGTGCAAAATTACTGAAATGAGATCTTAATGTTTATACAACTTACTAACGTAAAAGAGAACAGATAAAAGTCCATTCTGCTTGAGAAGATAAGTATAAGCTGGCTAAATAACTTTAGTTCTCCTTTTTTAGAAAAACATTTTAAAAATAGAATAATTTTCTCCTCATAACATTATCAACAAAAAAGTATATCTTAAACTTTATAATAAAAGTAGACTACTCACAATATTTTTAATGCTTTAAAGACCCTGAATGTCTCTGGTTCTATTGTATGAATCCGGTTGTAATCCACATGTCTACATGAAATTCATTATGCAATCAAAGGCGTAAACGTATGAAAAGGAAACAGACGTAGACGTACATACAAATGTGACGAAAAAGAACGAGCATAGCGTCTTAAATTCTCTAGCATCAGTGAATTGATTTAGGTCTATTGAAAGTAAAGGGCAATATGTGATAGTAAATTAAGGAAAGTACTTACAAATAGTCTAGGTTTTCCAGATAAGAAAATGTAATGTTTGTCAGTCTTGTAAGACGAAGGAGGTTAATGTTTCTATAAAAGATAAATATGTTAAAACAGTGTCAATCAGTTTTTGGCATACTCGATAAAAATTCATTCTATCTGTTCAAAAACCAATAGGTGGAAATGCTTTCTTACAGATATACGCAGATCCTCAAACCCCGAAAAGTTCCCGGCCTTATTTCAGATAGTCGTAACCCCATAAGATGCCTAAAAAAAGTTCCAAAGTTTTTATTTAGAGATTTCCAACTGTCAATAATAATCAAAACACCACCACCAACGACAACAACAACAACAACAACAACAACAACAACAACAACAACAACAACAACAACAACAACTAACAACAACTAACAACAGCAACGACAACAACAACAACATTAACATCATTCAGGTGCTGCAGAACACCAAGGTGTTGATCGAAAATTCTGCAGGCAAAGAAGTTTGTGCTGTGGTCAAAAGTTTACATGTTTATGAATCTGTTGCATGCTTACATGTATCTGAGGTTCCCTAACGGCAGGAAGGTATTGTTTGGTATGTCAGGTAATCCGGAAAGTATAAGGTTACTATTGAATTGAAAATATAAGATCACTAATTAATTTATCCCTTATAAAATTCATATTATTTTATCCCACATGCTTCATGTATGCAAGACTTTTCACTGCCATGAGCAATCTTTAGTTCATGACCTCATGCAATGCTGCTTAACCTCCCGTCTGACCCACCCATTGCGTCGTAACAGTCAAATTTATCCAATGAATTTCTGGCACGAAGCAATTACGTTATTCTATCGGGAGTGTGTCTGACTGCATAGAAGCTGCAGCAATAGTGGACTAAGATCCGATCCATACGCCTATCCATATTCCTTGTAATTCCTGTCCCTTTAAACAATCCGTATATTCTTTGCGAACTGAGCTTGAATCTCGTTGTCCGCCTGATTCGGGAAAGGCGAATTGCATTAGGTTCGACACATGAATGGAGTGGCGTATGGATCGGACCTAATTAATCATATTTGTTCGGTCTCATTTAATTAAAGCATCTTACCAATTGGACAGCTGTGTTGCATTTCTAAAAGTACTTTCATCAATTGTTAGGAAAGGGGTTTCTGAGGCATCTCTGTATTCAAATAGAGTGAGAGATAAGGGAGTGAAGGCAAAAAAGGAACAATAATAATACTGTGAATAAGGAATATCAAGTGGTAACATATTTAATAAATTATAACCTTTAACATTACAAAATTCGAACGCAAAAAAGAAGAAAAAATATTTGCATGCTTACATGTATCGTAAAGAGCTCAGCCCATTAAACACAAGCTTTTTGAAAGGGTTATCACGTAAGCGCCTAAAAATAAAAGGGACGTAACTAGTAAAGAAATTATTAGAAGGCAGATTTAGCAAAGACGGCACGACGATTGAAAAGAATGAACTCGCGCCCTCCTTGAGATCGCGTCGTCTTTGTTAAATCTGTCTAATATTAAAGAACATATAGAATATCCTTTAACATATATACACTGTTTTAGTTAGGTGCTGAACACGGAAAAAAACGTTTGCGCATGCGCTGGCATTGGAGTACGTCGAATAATCAAAAGCTGAGCATTGAAAAAAGGCGCTGAAAACTTTCTTATCCTTTTATCATATTTCAACAATGTACTTACAAAGATGTTAAACTACCTAGCCCTCTGAATCCATTCTCATCGATGTGGGAAATTTTGTTGAATCCCAAATCGCTGAAAAGAATTCAATGAAAAATGTAATTGCTAAATGAAAACGATTTTATGAAAAGACCTGAAACACCTTTTATAATGCGTGTGACATCATAGTCGCCATGTTGGATACTAAAGGTCTATACACACTAAAGGTGCGGTGGCAACAAAATCGTCCAACCTTGTCATGCAACATTGTTGCTTTGCAAGTTGCAGAGTAAATGTTGCTCGTATTACCCCTCCATGTGCAACAAATTTTCTTTGTTGCATCAGTAGAAGCCATCTCTACTCTTCGGAACAAAGGAAATTTGTTGCGCGCGGAGTGGTAATACGGTACGAGCAACATTTACTCTGATCTGCAACTTGCAATGCAACAATGTTGCATGACGACTTGCACGATTTTGTTTGCCCGTATTACCGCACCTTAAGGGTTTTGTTCCGGGAGCAGAATCCAGAGTCGTTTTGCTCCTCCTTTTGTACCAAAGATTTCAAAGGTTGTGCCGGGAGTAGAATTTTTTCCCCGGCTCACGCTCCCTGATATTAATCTGGTTAGATATCAGTAACCATGACCACACCACGCAACCAGCTCCCGCAGCATGCTCTCTCGTATGTACTTTTAATGTGCAAAAGGACCCGAGAGCCTGCCCCTAGAGCAATACTCTTAGTGTTTATAGACTTTAATATATGCCTTTGGCCTGTGCTAGATCAATCAAAAACCGCACCATTATCTTGCATGCACTGATAAACTCACAGGACTTTAAGGCTTGCCATACCAAGAAACAGATCTGCTGTGATCCTGTCAATGGAGTTAGTGTGAAGATACCTGAAGTGCACACAAAATGGTTGACACAAATGAGCTTAGATTCAACGATCACTTCTTCTTTACAATGAATTCAATTTCAAGAATAGCAACCAGTTATCAAAGTAAGGGAGACAACGTTAATTTGAGATTGCATTTGGAATTTCATCTTCGCAGTGATTCGTGAATATGTCTTGTTTTTGAACAAGAATTGGTCCTTTTTATCCTTTAAGTTTTCCTTTATTTCATAACATTATAATATGATCTTGTCATAACTTCTCTTTTAATAACAGCAATTTATCTCACAGTTTCGTAAGACGTCGTAAGTTGTTCCTTGTAACGTTTTTAACAGCCTGTAATCCGAGATTGTTACTCGAAAGACTTCTGTCAATAGCAGATAAAAGCAAAAAGAAAAAAACTTGAGATGCGCCAAAGAAGAACTGTATAAAATATAGCTAGGGAAACTAGTAAGAGGCTCGATGGCTTGAAATCAAACGTGCCAGCAATCCCGCCCCTTTGATATCCTACATTTTCGTCCTGTTAAAACTACCTCAAATTACGCCTATTTTACCTGCACTATATTGATGCGGGGGAAATGAGAAGGGTAATCTTGACGGACACATTGTAGTTAAAATGTATATAATAACTCTACACCATTAAGAAAAATCTAGTCTCTTTAAGTTCCCATGAGATGTTAGTTATGAAAAATATTTTTATATTTACAGGTAGATGAGATTAGAACTGTTATCGAAGGCGCTTTCCTCAACCATAGACAACTGATTTCCATATATGTAGCTGTGAAGAAAATAACACATATCTGCTTGTTCGGATCAAGTTCAGTCCTAAAGAAGGCAGCTGTACATTTTTTATTGCATTTTTTGAAAGAAAAAAATTTTGGTTATGTGTAAGTTATTTTAGTTAAAAATTTATTCTAATAATTTTACCCAGGAACCTTTTTGGTTGAGTAAGTGTTGACCCGTTTATTAGTCATACTTACAGATACTGTAGGAGAGGTAAGCCATCAAACATTCCTGACTTAATTTCTGTAAGCCTGTTAAAGCTTAGTTTCCTAGGATATAATAAGATCGGCATCAAAACACTTAAACGAGGTATAATGCCTAAAATCGAGCAAATAATACACATGGTCGTCTACGTACAGCGTTATTAGTCTGGGAAAAACCTGAAAGGAACCCATTGCTATGGAGCTGATATTGTTCTTATCTACATATCTGTAGATTGAGAAAAGAATAAACACATATAACTTAGATTTTCATAGTCGAATCTTGACAGCCTTGAAGTAAGTGATACTTATGTAGTGACTTACAGATATCGTACAGACGATGGCAATCCGTAAAACGTGGTTTTGTTTATTGAGGTAATAATGTTTTCTGATAGATCCCTGGTACAAATGAAAATGATGTGGCAATGGATAAACAAAACGATTGAAAAGGGAGGTAAAGCCGAAGAATGAAAAAAGAGAAGAACCAAGAAGAACTAAAAAGAGAATAGAAGAAAAGAAGAGGAGGAGAAGAGGATTAGAAGGAGGAGGAGAAGAGGATTAGAAGGAGGAGGAGGAGGAGCAAGATACTCACAAGGATAACAATCTGTCGAACCCTTGCCACGAGTCCGGAGAGAGTCTTTCAATCTTGTTTGTTTTCAGCACTCTAAACGAGGTGGTTAAAATCGGAAATACAATCAGCATTGGCAGCTGATTATAACCACTACTGCAGAACCACAATCTTTAGAATACAAACTTTACTTATAATGAAATAGAGTGAGGTCAAATGAATAATTTGGCACGCATATCGATTAAGCTTGCGCCGTGTTCAAAGAAGGCGAGCTTTGATGCCTTGATGAATACCATTTCGTACACCAAAAATTCAAACTTGTAGATCTAGATTTCTTGAGAACTGTAAAGAGATGTTAATTCATGGGTGCATGACGTCATAGCTGGTGTGTAGGACTTGGTTTCATGGCGGCCCTAATTCTTTTAAGGTATAAATCTCTTTATTCAAGTGCCTAGTCATTCTAACGCTTCCTCACTCGACTGGGGGTACTATTGTTCACACACACTACCACTACATTAACTGTTTTAAGCATACAACTCTCAGCTCACACATATTGATATTTACGGAGGGGGGAGGAAAACTGGAGAGCCCTGAGAAAAACCTTCGTGGCAAAGGGAGAGAACAACACATCAAACAGACATGTGTTTTGTCCTCTTGTATGTTCTCATGGGAATGGATGCACACCAGGAATATAGATTGAAACATGAAACGAAACCTCAACCAATCCTTTACTTACAGATATGTAGCGTTTCTTGGGATATTGTGCGAAATATATTTCAATCCAGCATTTTGACACTTCACGTCCAAGTTCAAATTTTGTACAATAGAACATGAACAAATGGATGGGCAGTAGTCTTGAGAGAGGAAAATTCAGAATTATTAAACGATGATATGAGACTGTACTCTTTCAATTGATCAATAAACGATGTCTTAGTTGTAGTCTAATACGTAGAGATAGATATATTCGAATAACACGTATTGGGAGACGGGAGCTGGTAATGAGTGTGGTCTTCGTGTATTGACGGACATATTGTGTAAAGATGGGTGTTTTTACATGGCTGGAAGCGAAAACAATGCGATCTTTCAGTTTTCAATGGTAAAACACTGAATTCTGCTACTAAAGAACCGTGGAATATCATGTGTATCTTGACAGCGTCCATTGCTTTGAAAGAGACCAAAAACGCAGATGTTTTTTCGGTGTCTAACACAACCTTTTTTAAAAAAACGTCTTTAAAATTACAATGTCTCTCTAGGGTTGTTCTTTCAAAGCCTTGTCCGCAGGTACACCCATGACTCAATTATATGAGGTTTTTAATAAATACATTTACCAAAACTAAAAGTTACCTGTGGCGAAGGCGGGACATGTTTTGGCCTGCATGAAAAGAAAAAGGCAAACCGACTGGCAGCTGAAAAATCGAAGAAATTCTAGAAGCCTAGAAAATGTATAAAGTATTTTCAGTTTATATTTAGGTTTATTATCATAAAAAAGATGGAAGACCGCGAAGATCGGCGATAATTATAAGGAACTTGGACCACAAGGAGAGCCTTTTAGAGACGAATATCTGTTAGTGAGGGTTGATGTAAAAATAATTATAGAGTATTTCTTTTTCTTTCCTTTTCTTTCTTTTTCTTTCCTTTCTTTTTCTTTCCTTTCTTTTTCTTTCCTTTCTTTTTCTTTCCTTTCTTTTTCTTTCCTTTCTTTTCGTTTCTTTTTCTCTCTTTTCCTTTCCTTTCTTTCTTTTTTTCTTTTCTTTCTTTTTTTTTTTCCTTCCTTTCTTATCCGACGTCAAAATCGACCTATACTGTACGGTCGGGCTGGAGATATAATAATCAACCACGCAATGATCAATTCTTAGTTTCACAGCATTTTAAAAAGAATTTTCATGCAAAATCTTACTCTAGCTCGTTCATTTTTATTCTTATAACTTTATCGTCCGAAATAAAAGCGTTAGTTCGGTTTTCCATTGCATTTAACCTTTAAAAAATAGTTTACTTTTATAATCAAATACTCGACTGATTAACCACTGAGAGTTCAAAAAAATATTTCTCGTGATACCAAATTAATTTTATAATAAAGATTGGTTTGTTTTTCATGTTATTTAAGAAAACTGTAAGTTGCAAACTCTACCATACGCAGCCATATTGCATAATGTAGATTCTTGCATGTTATCCCTAGCTCGAGTTATTTGATAAAATGTGGTGATCAATTTTCCTTTAATGTGCATTCTGCACTCACACGTTCTCGTAGCTTGGATTTTAAAGTATATTGCCATCGTTTTTAGTGCTTTATTATCATTTTTTATTTCGGCATTTTAAGGGTTTTTTTGGCTCTCAAATTGCATTTATTTCGTCTCTTCCACCTCTTTTACTTTCTCCCCTTCATTTATCCTTAATCCGTTTAACCTTAAGTATTGCTATAAGAATGATTAAAAGTACATTTTAAACATCCTGCTAAAAGTTTTCAAGGTTTTTAAACTCATAAAATGAAGCCTCTGCTCACCTGGATCTTCCCGATTTTGAATTCTCAGCCATTTTCAAGCTTTTTCTCGGACTATCCTTCGAAAAATCGAGAGGGAACTAAACTGTTTGATGTATAATCCCAGATGTCATTAAACCATATCAGTCACAGTCAACGCCTTTCCTGTTTACCCATCGTCCAATCACAGACACAAGCACAAACGAGCCAATCAAAGCAAAGGATTTGTCTGTTTGTAAGATAGCAAGGTTATTTTTCATTCGATGTAATAAAGTCTCCGTACTTTTCTGCTTATTTTATTTATCTAATTGCATCAATTTTTAGATGAAATGTTATTTTTAGTGATCATCTGCTAGATAATATGACCAAAGAACACACACAAAGCTCCATTTTATATCTGATACTTGCTTTTCATGAAACTTTCGGCTTTACTTACCTTTTTAGCCTATCATTCAGAATATTTGAACCCACAAAAAAGCTAATCAGTTTCTCAAAATTACAGTAGAAGCGTTCATATACTGTCAGGTCGCGGGGCAAAACGAGTCCAGAAGAACTTGTATACGCATGCGTTGAATTGTTCAATCAGAAGACACCAGAGAAAAACGTTTGTGCATGCGTGAATTTTACTACTGTTTGTAAGAATTCAGGAGAGTTTCAGTGTGAAAAAAAAAAGTTCATTTTCTTTGAGTATACAAAACATTTCGGTGGTATACTTTTGCGGGACCAAGATATCATATAAATGAAGAACATATGTAAGAAATAGCCTTAAGTTTTAAGAACTGACCTCAAGTTTTGGCATTTTCTGAAGTCCAGTTGTAAAGCAAGTGTGAAAGTAAAATTTGCATATTTTTACAATAGTACGAAGACCTTTTTAGCTAATTTGCAGACAGGCTACGAGGCTTGCGCAGACGTTTTTCTCTAGTGTCGGTTAGATATTTGTTTACAATATTTTGCTCATTAGCATAGGCATTTTATTTTTTAACCAAACTAACACCAAAAAACTCTGAATATTAAATGAACATGGCAAAATTAGCTTCCCTTGAAAATTTGAGCTTGGCATATGAAATATTTTTTTGCGAGTGCTGTTTTAAAAGCTCTAAATTTTACTCAGAATATTCTTAGAGAAACATTTGATCAAAAATATAAGCGATAGCAGTACTGTTAAAGCAAACATTTTCACGTGGCGTGTTTAATTATGTACATAATTCTGTTAATTTTTGATCAAATGTTTCTACATTTCACAAAGAATGTATGGGCTCATGAGCGCTTTTGCCACAAAGAAATTTGAAAAGCTGATTTCTCGTTTAATATTTCATGCCGTGGGCTAAAACTTTGGTAGATTACTTATATCAATAAGCTCTTTTAAGTTTTGGACTCGGTTTGCAATTTTCTTAACTTTAAACCGTATGCTAATAAGCAAAATATTGTAACCAGAGGGAAAACTATTTTATAGTCTACAACAAAGCTTGGCAACCACGCAGACACCATATTCTGCCATGATTGCCAGGTTACAATTCAACGCATGCGTATGCAAGTTTTTCTGGAATCGTTTTGCCCCGCGACCTGACCGTTAGCGGAGCGGGCTAAAAACGAGTCCTGGAACTGGACTAGATGATACCGCGTACTTTTCCAGTTTTCTTTAAATTTGCATTCACTCATTGGACCAAAAACAAACGAAAATCCAAGTAAAGTTTATCCGAAAGTTTAATCATAATAATAGTAACTTAGACTGCGCGCAATAAGAAGAAAATAAATCAATGTTACCATTACAGGCTATTCAAAATTATTATACATTTTACTCGCTATCTCGATTGGTTGAGCGCCTACTGAATTTCTGCGGAAATTGAATCTGCAGATATGGGATGTCAGTATCATGTTGAGTCAAGTCCAAGTGTTGGACGCTTAAAAAATAGATTCGTAAACGCAAAAGGAAAGAATTCCTTAAATTTTCAAAATGTATAATGAAACAATTATTGAATTCGGTTTTCGTTTCGGCAGATAACACAGTCCTCGGTCTTGATAAATTCTGACATCATGCTGAACCTCATCCAGTAATAATTGCTTAATATTTTGAGTCCTAGAAAACTGATTGTATTACGCGAGAAATGGTTTTGAAAACAAAGAGTGAGTCTTGGAGGTTTTGTTCTACAATACTTTGCGCAACTGATTTTCCGCTCAGCCGGCCGCAGTTTGTCTTTTGTTTGTGCTCCCTCGGTCCCCCTTCTGTTGCCATGGAGTAAGTTACTGGGGTAACCAAGAACTATTCCTTTTTAGTGGCTTTCTGAGGCATTGGTCCCTTTTTTTTTTTTGTTTTTTTTTTTTTTTGTTATTAGAGTTGTGTTATTAGAGTTGTGTTATTAGAGTTGTGTTATTAGAGTTGTGTTATTAGAGTTGTGTTATTAGAGTTGTGTTATT